>QBDW01004930.1:0-76592 GCA_003261595.1 Maconellicoccus hirsutus
CTGTAGGAATCACTCATCAACTTTGAAACAAAATTCAAATTTGCGAAAAAAAAAACAAAAAAAATCAAGCCACTGCGAGAATTTTGAACAGTAATAAGTTGAGGTATAAATATTGCGCTTTGGGAATCTCTTGCATGACATCTTTCGTGAGTTAGCGGTGATTTCATATTAATTTTCCCAAAAAAAAAAAAATATAGGTCGGATCGTTGTGTTGGAAATTTTTGGAAATTGTTCGTTGGATACATGTAATGTTGTGGAGGGCTGAAAAATATCTAGCAAGGAGCTCTCGATGTAGAAATAAAGGCCATAATTATTTAGTTGCGTAGTCGTCGGTTGAATTGCCCGCGCGAATAAGCTTGAAAAATATATCGAATATGTTGCATATCTGATATGCCGTACTCGAGTGTCGAATAAATTGCCTATTAGGTTTGCAGCAAATATCAGAGTTGAATGATTTGCCTAGTTCGTTTGCCGTAAATACACCAAACGTTGATGTCAATTAAATTGCCTATTCGGTTTGCCATAAATATTGAAGTTGAATGATTTGCCTATTTCGTTTGCCGTAAATGCACCAAACGTTGATGTCAATTAAATTGCCTATTCGGTTTGCCGTGAATATTGAAGTTAAATGATTTGCCTATGTTGTTTGCCGTAAATACTTTTGTTGTATAATATGATGGCAGTAGCATAATAAAAATCATCTTCAAGGTCGGCATCTCTATCAACCTTGAAAGCCTTTTTTTTATCAAAGATCTCAATTCGACGATGGAAATTTTCAAGAGCTTCAAATTTACGGCGTCACTTTCAAGGTTTTTTTTCTCGAGTAAATATCGACGAGCAAATTTTGCTCTGTTTATTCCCCCGACTAGGGAAGTTTTCTGTTGAACATATTATTTAGACATCTTGTACATAAACGTCGCGCGAAGTTGCCTTGTTCACCTTATCAAGTCGTACGTCTAAAGTCGTAAAAAAAAATAAAAAACCATCTCGATTCGCGTCCCAATAAAAGAGAGCTAGTGAAATACACAACGCCGCAATAAACTCGACTAATAAAACAACTTAAAAGCCATTGTAGTAGGTTTTTTTTCGCTGGCGAAGATTTACAGGCGCGGGAAAAAAAACGAAATCAGGTCACCGATGATATTTTTATCGAAATCTCGCAGATACGCGTAAATAGAAAGGGAGAAAACTCGGGGCAGACGATAAAGGTACGCGAGCGAATATAATCCGATTAAAAATATCGACTTATACTATAAAAATATTTCGAATTCTTTTCTCTTTCGAGAAGAAATACTAAGCTACCAGACATAAAATCACATCGACAAATTGCTTTACGAAATAATAAAAATGAAAAAAAGCGAAACAAAGAACAACGAGTAAAAAAAACAATGAAATATAAAATTCGTTAAATGTTTAACTAAGTCGGCTTTAAAACGCCAATATTTTTTGTTTCGATTTTAAATTCAATCAAGACTCGGAAGCGAGACGAGAGGTAGAAAGAAAAACACCGGCTTGGCTGCGTCTTCGAATTCGAAGTGACGTTGTTATTAAACGATTTCGACTTTCTTTTATAACTTAACGAATCGAACTTTTCCCTTAATACCTATTCGGTGACATGATTCGAGTCATCGTTCATTATCTTCCTTACCTCGGTGCCGCTGCGCGGCGCGAGTTTAAAACGAATTAATTTTTATTACGATTAGCGCGCCCGTCAATGCTGAATTTTCAATAAACAATAACTCATTCGAGAGCTAGGCACTTAGCATAAATTTATCAAAATCTGATTAGCTCTTTTCAACCAACGCCGATACGTGTTCGATTCGCGATAAAATCGAATTACCGCGTTTTTATGCGTCGACGTAATCCCTCGCCCCTTCGTCCCTCGTTTTCCGATGCTTTTCGTTATCGTGCAATTTTTGTCGTCGGATGTAGCACGAATCATTATGGAAATCTAGAATACTCGTAACCCATGTTTTAACTTAATGTAACAGAAAATCGAAACGTTATTAAGCTCGTTCGTCCTCCAAAACAGGTGTATTTTGATCTAAGGAGTCCCTTGAAATAAAGCAGATTCTGAATTATGTGGTTGCAAGGTAGTATGTGATTTATTGAGTTAGGGATTTCGTTTTATTTCGCGAAAAATTGCTTAGTTTTTGTGATCGAAAATTGCTCGATGGATCGGAAGTCCTTCGAAATTTTCCTTCAGAGGAATCACAGGGGGAGAAACCTTGGACGCGGATTTTTGTTCGATGGTAAAAATAGATGAAAACGGGTAAAAAAAATTTTCCGGAAAAGGAACATTTTTAACGCGTTAAAGCAATCCATGAGAAGAAACAACCTCATGTGTAACGCACCGAAAAAATCGATGGTTTTTGAGTGGAAAAATATTGAAAAATCACGAACGTAGCCCGTTAAGTTTATTCCGGCCGCTGCGTATTAGCGGAAGACGTAAGTTTACGGGTCACAATTCTTCCGTAGTATAAACGCCCGTTGTCGCGTACATCTCCCGCTAGTACATAGTGGCTGGTATGAACTTGATTGGCCTACGGTCGCGATTTTTTGATGTTTTTTAACGCAACAGAAAACAAAGGAGTGTGCGGTAGCGAGCATTGCGAAGCAATGTGAGGGGGGTTTGGGAGCAAAGCCTCCAACTAACGAAGCTAATATATCCCCCCATCTCCAAACCAAAATTTCCCTTCCCGCTAAAATCCTCCATCTGGAATATAAATTCCATCGCTAGCCAATTGAAAAGGCTCCCGAAGACAACATGGAATGAGAAATACCGCTGATCTCTTAATACGCCGGATCCGGTGCGCGGTACATACGCATTAATCCAATATCGTACGCATATAGTCCGCCTCAAGATGAAGCTCTTAGAACGCCGCATGTCGTACGTCCGAGCGTATATAAATTAATATCATTTCGAGCGTGTTTTCAACCCCATTAAAATAATTCGCCGTTTAAATGGCTCGACGTAACAAGGCCCCTGTCCGATGTACACACGCGGCTTAACCACGATGGTCGACTCACGAGTATAGAAATTTTACCGCTGTAATTTCGCTTTGTTTTAGTATTCGTCGGTATAATTCGAGATGAACCTTTTGTATGATTTGTAAACAATTCGAAGACGAAGGGTTTGCTGACGCGAGAAGTACTCCGGTGATGTATGTTGTAATTTATCACGAGATTGTAGGTTTCGTTGCGGTGCGAGTTCGATGTGATGAGAGCGGAGGAGCGGGTATGATGATTTGGTGTGTTTGGAAATGGTATCGGTGAGGATGTAGTATTTGTGTAGGCACTTGAAAATAGTGCCGCAATTGAGGATAATGTATTGTCACTTGGATTGTGTTCTTGAAGTACCCTTTTGTCACTTGGATTGTGATTTTTGACAATTGATTTGTACCAGTAGCACTTGGGTACTTGAAATCGATAATGCACTTGAAAAAAATCTCTTGTAAATTGGATTTGTAATACTTCGAGTACCGGAAAATAAAGATTCACTTGAAAACCAGTTCGTGTCGCTTGGAAATTGGAATATTTTCTTGAACAACTCTCTTGACTCTTAAATTATGATTTTTGACACTTGAAATGTGGTTTTTGACACTTTAATTTATAACAATTTGGGTACTTGAAAATGATCATTCACTTGAAAACTATCTCTTGTCATTTGACATGTGATTTTTGGCACTTGGATTTGTATCACTTGGGTGCTTGAAAATAGACATTCACTTGAAAATCATATCTTGTCACTTGAAATGTGGATTGGCACTTGAATTTATAACAATTTGGGTACTTGAAAATGATCATTCACTTGAAAACTATCTCTTGTCATTTGACATATGATTTTTGGCACTTGGATTTGTATCACTTGGGTGCTTGAAAATACGTAGACATGCACTTGAAAATCATATCTTGTCACTTGAAATGTGGATTGGCACTTGAATTTATAACAATTTGGGTACTTGAAAATGATTATTCACTTGAAAACAATCTCTTGTCATTTGATATGTGATTTTTGACACTTGGATTTGCATCACTTGGGTGCTTGAAAATAGACATACACTTGAAAATCATATCTTGTCACATGAAATGTGGATTGTCACTTGAATTCATAACAATTTGGGTACTTGAAAATGATCATTCACTTGAAAACTATCTCTTGTCATTTGACATGTGATTTTTGGCACTTGGATTTGTATCACTTGGGTGCTTGAAAATAGACATTCACTTGAAAATCATATCTTGTCACTTGAAATGTGGATTGGCACTTGAATTTATAACAATTTGGGTACTTGAAAATGATTATTCACTTGAAAACAGTCTCTTTTCATTTGAAATGTGATTTTTGGCACTTGGATTTGTATCACCTGGGCACTTGAAAATGGTCATTCACTTGAAATGTGGATTGGCACTTGAATTTATAACAATTTGGGTACTTGAAAATGATTACTCACTTGAAAACAATCTCTTGTCATTTGATATGTGATTTTTGACACTTGGATTTGTATCACTTGGGTACTTGAAAATGATAATGCACTTTAAATCAATCCTCTATCACTTGTATTGTAATTTTTGACATTTACGAGAGATCACTTTAACGTCGCATTGTAACTTGTATTTTGCTTCTGGATTTCTGAAAATTATCACTGGGCAATGACACTTGAAAATGATCACAACTGACTCTAAACGACCAATCGAACAAATGAAGCGTTTTTCTACTGTTGGTAGCTTCGCGTTGAATTTTCGGAACACGGTGTATCACCGGAGTGCATCGAGTTTAAAAGGCGTATAGGTTACATTACGGTGCGAAATTAGTTATTGCGGCTAGCGAGTTTATAAGTATATAGAAATGGTCTTGAAAGCGGTTGTTTTCATTTACGAAAAGTGTGACGTTGTTTACGCGTCAGTTGTAAACGCGACTGACATTATTTTAATGGAGTAATTTTATACAATGTTAAAGTTGTTGTCGTATTTCGGTTTTAAACGTATTCATTACCAGGTAAAGAGACGCGTACGCTATAAAATTTCAAACAGGGCGATGGAAATTTCCAATCTTTTTCATGTGTATACCTTCTACCTAGTTTAGCATTTAATTTACCTAACGCGTAATGTGTACAAAAGGCATGTACATTATACAACGCACACAAGCACATGGTCGTTCTCGTGCTGTATGTGTAAGCTGTATAGCAATGAAATTTCACGACTGAAAATGATTTGCACGTTTTGTGTTTCCTGTTGCAGCGCCGGAGGTGCAAATGAACGGAAACTGCGGAACATACAGCGATATGTTTTCATTAGGATTGTTAATATTCACGATATTTAACAAAGGCCGGCCCATTTTACAAGCTAATCATAGTAATTCAAGCTATCAAAAGCAATTAGACATGGTAAGTTTAATTTTCCTGTTTTCTCTCTCTTTCGTATTTATCAATAACGATTAAATCAGTTTGTAACTTTGTTCGAGGGGTTTTTTTTTCGACCATAGAAAAAGAGACCAAAAAAAACGATGCTTTGAAAAGTAAATTTGACGGATTAAATTTCGAAATTTAGGTTAACGAGCGAAACCGTTGTAATTAAATTTTTATACCAAAAGGACCCACGGCGCGATGTAAACTTTCGTAAACTTCTGCCTTCCTCGGGGAGTTTATTTTTGTAAATATTTTACCGCAATTTTACAAAACTGATCGAAAACTAACGCGTTAATATGTAAATTTTCACCCCGCCGCGTGCCCTACACTTCAGAGGTTTAATAACGGCGACGAAAAAAATGACGAAGTTTTTGCGGCAATTTTTTCGTGGGATGTTTAAACGACCGAAAGAAGGGACGGTTATTTTAACGGGATGTGAACGCGAAATTACAACGACTAATGATTTCGCTCATATAAACGAATTAATCTCAATATTTTTCATCGTTTCGACGAACGGGATATTGATCGGAAAATAAAATTATTACGGAAATTTGGTTGTCTCGGTGGAATAATCGTCTTTGGCACGAACGACTCGGTTTTCTGCGGTGTTCCCGTTCGGGTGAATTTATCGAAATTTACGTAATATGACAGATTGTATCCGAAAATGAGAATCGAAGGAGGAAATAATGCGGAAGGAATTTTCGCTAGGTTTATTAACGTTGATGTGCGGACGGGTAAGACGAGCGAGGTTTTGGTCGAAATTGGTACGTTTTGGAAGAGAAAGAAGACAATAGGGAACGATTTTGGAGCATTGTAGTTATTACGAGAAATAATTTTTAAAAGCGGATTGTCGTTAGATTGAGAATTTTGGAATTGTAGTGAAATTAGAAGATTTTTTGATGCAAGAGCATAATTACTCGTGCATCGTTCGCGAACGATTTAGCTTAATCAAAGGAGTTACTTGCGAACGACAAGATCAACTTGAAGAAGTTCTTTGTTAGTTACATGATTTACTCGTATGATTCGTTCACAAACGACGTGATTCACTTCAATGAGTCATTCGCAAACGACATGGCTCACTTTGATGAGTCGTTCGCGAAAGATTTAGTGAGGTGAGTCATGTCGTATGCGAACGATTTACAAAAGTGAATTTTGTCGTTCGTAAATGATTCATTGATGCGAGTCATGTCGTTCGCGAACGATTTATGAAAGTGGATCCTGTCGTTTGTAAATGATTCATTGATATGAATCGGGTTGTTCACGAACAATTCAATTAGATGAATTAGTATATCGTCTCACTCGAAAAGTCGTTCGAGGATGATGTGCTACACTCAAATGAATCGTCGATAATGACTTATTAATGATTTTCACATGTAACTAAGCTAGAGGGTTTTTTTTATTAGCTTTTCCCTACTGTTGCTTGTACCCTCCTCTCACGCACTCCGATGGCAACCAGCTTCCAATTCTTCATCACCGCGTCAATAAATTCGGCATAAAGGAATACTTTTTCAAAAAGCTCGAATCCTTCGTCGACTTACAAAGCATAAATGGCTAAAATTAAACTAGTCAAAATCGCGTCCCCTCCCGACACGCCAACGCGAAGTAATGAAAACTCGAGTAAACTCTTTCGAGCGCAGTACAACGTTCGCGCCGCCTTTAAAATCCAATCTAGCGCGGAAAAACGGTGATGAAAAAAGGTCCGGACGAGAGGCTGTGAAGGCGCAAAAGCGACGATGAAACGATGCGAATAATAAAAATGAAAATATCGCTAGCTTCAAAATGAACAACGCGAAGGTTTTTTTAGCTATTACTTTAATACATAACTGGAAATTTAATTCGCGACAAGATAACGCGAAATTTTGACGAAAGTAGCGTCTTCTCGTCGGCTGCTCGTTTAAGGTAAATAACTCGAATTTTTATTCGCTCGTAGGGTGAAAAATCACATACGAGGAACGTTTCGTTGCGTAGACGAGGAGCAAAAATAGTGAATTTGAAAATAATAATTTCGTGGGAGATTGTCGAGGCGTATTTGGAAGGTACTCGGACACGATTTGGAGTATCGTCGGTGTTTTAGAAATACGCCGCGTCGTTTTGCGTTGTTATAACGATGTCGTATTTCGTTGTGACGTTTCTTTCTGGCGGAAAACGCTTGTAATTATCATAAACGACAAAGGTTGCTCAGGTCGGATTAAATGTACCGTAAATCTATACAGACTTTAAAGCTTCCATTATTTAGCCGTCAAATGTCACGTTAATCATTCGACTCGATTGGACTCGTTGCTCTCTGTAGAAGCCGAAATCTGCGATGAACGAGGGGGAAAAAACACTACACTAAAGAGGATACGAAAAAGAGTCGAAGTTCTCATCAATTTCGTCTCGTCGTCTGTTCAACTTTTCTTCTTGTTTTGAAATTTTAGAGAAAGGCTTAATAAATGGATGTTTCGAGTTGGACAGAGTTAACTTGCGACTTTTATTCAATTTTTGTACTGTTCACATCGAAAGTAAGGATATGATGAATGGTGGTTTCGCGTCGTCGAAGCGAAACTGTTAATCGGTCGAGAGAAAAAGTTAGATTGGAATTGTTTCGTGGCGACGATATCGGTTTATTTCGCGCGAGCGATGAATTTTCAAAATTTTGAACGCGATGGGTTATTTTTTTGGGTAATTGAATTGATATTCGTAGAGAAAGAATGGTTTAGATTTATAGTTTCTTCTGGAGATAGCTGTTTTGTGCTCCTTATTTGTAGTGGATATGCAACCTATTTCACTCCTGTGTAAAATAAGTTGCATTGTCGTCTCTTTGAAGGAACCATATTAACAAGTTGCCGCCATTTTGAAATGATTTGCGGAATTTTTGAGCCATCAATGCTTAACGGTGGCAACTTATGATGTGCATTTGTTGTAAACTATGCATGTCGACCAATCAACAGGCGTTGAGCATCTTTTGCGTATCTGAATTCCTATTGGTTCACACCCTTCCAACTTTTTGCTCCTTTACCACCACATTCATCTGTGTAAAATAACTTGCCTATTCATTTTCAAGGCGAAACACTTTTATGAAATCACTCCGCAGAAATACATGAACTGAAAAAAGAGAGAAACGTCGTGTTACATTCATCTTAATCCGAGCTCGTGCTTCATCAATTTTACATTCTCCATTCTCGATTTGAGTATTCGTCGAAAGCTTTGAGAAGAACACGCTATTCGAGGAAAATCATGCGAATTTTAAAATTGTACGAACCAACGTTAAATCCTCGTTCGATCAACTTTCCATATCGTAAAGTATATTAGTCGCGAAATTCACCAAACCGCGTGTCCTTTCGCGTACCCTCGAAATCGAATTTATTCGCGATGCTAATATCTCTCTTAACTAATCTGTTTTTCTAATACGGTTTTTCGCAAACTTCGTCTCGGTTCTTATGGTTAGAATCATACATGAGCTGGGATTTATCCCCTTCTTTTCGTTTTACCTTTGTACCTATACGAATCACGAGCGCTACTTCTTACGCTTTATGAGCACGGCAGGATTGATCTTTTATACTGTTCGTACTTTGTTGATAAATACGCGGTATACACGCGGGAACGCTGCCTCGTGCAACGGGAATGATACCTGAGCTGTTGCAGCGCCACGTAATGTCCGCTCGTGTAGCCCGAATAACGAAACAATTCACGGTGTTAGTATACTCGGTATTTGTTCCGTGCCTCGCAATTCGATTATTACCGGTTTGTTCTATTCGTATGCACGCACGTGAACACGTGAAATTCTTTGGTTGAAGTAAATCTCACAGAATCTATAGCGTGGAAGAGTGAAAAGCGTTTAAGCGTGTGGAATTTCCTTGTTTTGTAATTTTTTCTTAAGCTTTCGTTGGGCTTCGTGTTCGACGTCGATATTGCTGCGAGGGCGTTGCACGCGTTCTAAAGTGAACACACGATTTTTTTTTGGAAATGATTGCGAAAAGGTTCTTGTGGTTTTGTGTGAACGATTGTTTCTTTCCTTTTTGTGTAGCGTAGAAATTCTGCGAATGCCACGTTCTCGGAACGTTTCCTTTTTGTTCATACATTTTCTGATGAGAAGATCGATTCGTGAGTTGAACGCGGAAATGAGCTTTTTTGTATCGTTCGCGAACGATATGATTTGATCAAATGAGTTATTGGCGAACGACAAGATTCACTTAAACGAGTCGTTTGTGATTGACGCAATGCACTTATATGAGTCGTTCGCAAAGAACGTAATTCATTTTTATTTTGATGAATCATTTGCAAACGACATGACTTACTTGGATGAGTCGTTCACGAAAGACATGGTTCACTTAGGTGAGTCTTTCACAAACAATATGATTCACTTCCATGAGTCGTTCACGAAAGACATGGTTCACTTAGATGAGTCTTTCACAAACAATATGATTCACTTCCATGAGTCGTTCACGAAAGACATGGTTCACTTAGGTGAGTCTTTCACAAACGACATGATTCACTTCCATGAGTCGTTTGCGAACGACATGACTCCCTTGTACGAACCGTTCGCGAACGATGTGATTGTCACAGATAAACCGTTCGCGAACGGAATGAGTTACTCGAACGACAAGCTGCATAAATCACCCAGCGAGTATGTGACGAACGGCATGAATGATTCAACGTAACCGTAAATCATTCGCGAACGACATGAATCATCGAAATGATTCCTTCGTTGATATGCAATCGATTAAAAACAGCCGTTCAACAACGTCTTAAACACTTTGTTGGCTCGTTGGCCTTTACGTATCCGTGGCTTCTTTCCGGATAACTCCCAAAACGAATCAAAACAACCTCGAAACGCCGCAAATAGTCGTCAATATCCCTCGATCGAATTCTCGCAGATACGCGACGAAAAACTACTCTAATCGAACGCACGTCTTGAAGCGTGTGAACGATGAGAAGACGCGTAGCATCGCGGAGAGTAGAGAAACCGAGACCAAAAGGCGTAATTTCATTTTAACGCCGTTTCGGTACCACGGGGATCTCATTTTATCTAATTTCATTCGACTTATAATTTGGATTTATGAAATTGCCACGAGAACGACGTGCAAATGACGGTTGAATCCGAGGAGAGTGAGTGCGCACTAGCTGCGGTGGAGCTCGGCGCGTACACGAGGCGGCCCTCTTTGCAATTGGAAGAGTACACGTTCCCTTTATGTAGTTTTCTGCGCAGGTAAATCTATCGAAGCGTTATGTAAATTTACCGATGAATCGTTTCATTTTGCTGGTAAATTTGCGCAGTGATTTTCCGCACCTCTTTACAGCGTCAGGTATCAATGTAGGGAGTAGGAGGGTATGGGAAGGGTAACAAGCTCGGCAAAATGCCGTTTTAGAAGACGTCTTATCGATGGAAAAAAATTTTCGGCCTTGTCTGCGCTAGGTTCGTAATTAAATTCGTAACGAATATAGCGACGACGAAATAACCATATCCCCCGAGGTGGCCGTTCGCGATACCATGCTCAGACACGAGGCTACGAATCGGTAATTTTGCTTGGCTCGTTTTACGGCGCCTTTGTAAATGTAATAACGTCAATAATGATAATTACCGTCGGGCATTACGCGTATATTACGCGATATAGATATTTCGGGGCGTTAATCGATTGCCAAACCACGCGGCATTTCTGTGTCCTTTAGACCTTGTTTGAGGTTTGATTTCAACTTTGGTGAAATTTCTCCAACGTGGGACGATCGATTTGTCGGAGCGATGGAGCGTTCTCGCGATCGCCGCGTAGAATCTGGAACGATGGTTTATTAACTTCGTGTAGATTTATCCCTTTCTCGAATTCATTGCGGTGTAAATTTATACGGTTATTAAATGATTTGCGTGTATCATTCGCCAATTGCACACGGCTTCGTGCTCGTTTGTCAGACACGTGTCCATCTAACTAATTGAAGTATCGTTAAACGTGGTATGAATAGGTTTCAGCGAGAGGCTCGTTTCTCAGTCGGACATTCGGTACGCCCACAGATTCGCTGCGATTATCTAATTAATACCTTCGGCAACAGGTGGAAGCTTTTAAATCTCTTGATAAATTGATAAATGTTGTTTTTATTCGCGAACGTGGTGCGTTGGTTTGAAAAATAACCTCCGTTTGGAAATTCGGCGGAAAGGTAGAAGCAGGATATGTCAACGTAGGTGAATCGAGCCAAAATGAAGAAATTTTGATAGCGTTGGCCGGTCTTATGTAAAATATTGGTGAATGGAAAATTCACCCCGACAGTGGAAAATTTTAGAGTGATCTCGAGTTATACCAGATTGCCCTAGGGACGTCATCAGCCCGGGTTTTTTGTCCCGGGATCGAGTTTCTTGAAGAGCCCGAATGTAATTGTCTTTTATTGGGCCTCAAAACATTGGCCCCGGGTTCGTGTCCGCTCCTCATGGCTTTGTTGATTTACCTTCTGTTTCAAATTTGAACGACTATGATAATAATTTATCGTGCTTTGCTAAATTAAATGAAATACCCTTCCTTCTCTTCTAAGGTCCTCAAATCGGGAATTTCTTTCTTCCCCTCCGTCCTCACACCTCTACACGTATGATCTACGATGTAATATGATTATAAAAAAAGAGTGTACTCGGACGCAGTAAAGACGCAAACAATAGAGAACAATTGTTAATATCATCCGGGATATTTGAAGCTGCTTGTACGTAAAAGCCAAAACTATTTTAAGGAATCATATCCGAACAATGTTTTTTTCTTTTTTAATGGCGCGTGTAAATTTTAAAAACGAGGCACATTTTTGACGGAGAATATCTCTTAAAATTGTATCAAGCCCTGAACGACGTTTTGCGGTGATTCTTTTTCATCGTTTAAAGGGGAAATGAGTTGTAAACTTATTACAGCATTTTTTCATGCTTCGTACCTGAAGCGAAAATTTTTACCTCGAGTATATTCAAATGGTTTAAAATTATCAGAAAATGGTCAGAAAGAGAAATATATGTTGAGGATAGAAAAAATTAGAAAAACGCTTCGTAGAGACTCAAAAAACATGAGTTGACCCTAAAAAAGAAGTGGGAGGGAAGTGAAAGGTCGATACCCCCAAAAGGCAGTATTTGAACACCCATTACATGTACGTGCCAAAGCACGACCTCCTAGGTCAATTTGAGAACGGGGCTGTAGCCATGATACAAAATTAAAAACTGTTAAAAAACCCCTAAATCTTGTTTTTTGAGGCTGAAAAGAGGTGGGAGGGAGGTGAAAGGTGAATACCCTAAAAGGCACTATTCGGGCACCCATTACATTTACATACCGAAGCACGACCTCATAGGTTAATTTGTGGGGGCCACAGCCATGACACAAAATTTTTCAAGGTGAAATAATGGGGGGGGTCTCCCCTCTTAAATGATTTAGGACGCTGATTTTTGGGTATGTTGTACATATTTCGATGCTCTATCGATTGGTTTATGTTTTAGGCGTTTTTGCTTTTTTCACCACTTCCCTCCACTCCTTTGAAAAATGTGACTTGGGTCATCCCCGCTCTGGTCACTAAGTGAATTCGCCAAAAGACCCCTATTACTCGAATTTGAACTTTTTTTGTTGAAATCGACTCGAGTGAAACGCCAAAAACAAATTATATTTGGCTGAAACCTTCTTCTCAAATAAATAAATATATACATAAACTGACATCGATAAGAATGCTCACCATGAATTCCTAAGGTCTCAAAACAAACTTTGAGTATGACCTCCCCCCCCTACTCCCACCGACTGATGCAACGTAATAGCCTTGGTTTTTATTTTTTTTTAAACGGCTAAAAAGTAGCAACTTTGATAGGATTTACTTAGTGTTGTTTTTCTTTCTTTTGAATTTTAGTGGATATTACAAAATTTGTAAATGTTTGTGGTTTACAGCTCGATGACGTTGTTCAAAGTTTACTGCATCGAATACCAATGCAATTGCAAGAAATGGTCGTTAAAATGCTTAGTCGCGACACTGCAGCTAGACCCAGCGTGAAGACGTTGCTCAACACGCCATATTTTTGGTAAGTGTGAAATGTTTACATAATCTAGTCTACGTACATCTATGGAGTGTTCTACTGAAAGTGGCTAATCCTTTTAATATAGATAAAACTACCAAAGGTTAGAGTTTGTGAAATGTTTTGCCTATCCGAGATATGAAGGGGTTGAGGTACTTTATAAAAATACTCTTTCAATTGAAGTTATTTGATGAAAAATTGCTTACCTTAAGGCGTTATTCGAGGTAAAATGTCGTCACTTTGGTGGTGTATTTCAACTCCTTCGAAGTGTGGCGTTAGAATTTTACACTTCGAGAGAAACACTCCATATGTACGTATGTGCTTTTATGATTTATGAAAAATTCGTTCGATTATGATAAATTTACTGAACGCTGATTGGCTAATGGATTAACCAATCAGTGATAAGGTAGCGCTTATTTGAGTACCAATCAGAATTATTTTGGATGGAAGAAACCCTTGGACTGGTTATAATAAACCCTAATAAATTAATTTGATTTCTTCTAATAAAACGTCCAACATAAATTTTCTCAGCTTTAATTTTCATTTTGAATTTCAATCATTTCTTCAAATTAAAAAATGTATATAACGCGCCGATCAATAAAATGAAAGAAAAAAGAAAAAAATGAAAATAATTCATTATTCGTTAATTAGGAAAGGAAACGTAATAAAATGTCGTTTTTATCGTAATAATTGAATTGATAGAAAAGAACAATTTCATCGAAATTGATTCCTCTCAAGTCAATTTGGTTTTTTTTTCACGGCAAAGACGGATGAAAAGGTCAAGAAATCTTTTCGTATCTGAAAAATTGCCACGCAAAATACTACCGGAGGGAAAAAATATTCGAAAATAGCGTGGATCCTTCGTAAAACCTCGAAGTAGGTGTATCAATTTGATTTTGATCAACAAAGCTTTATTTTGAGAAAAATAAGTACCTACGTTATTTGATGAAAAATAAAGCGTCGAGGCGAAAAATGGGGGAAGTTCGATATTGGATTTTTTTTCCCTTTTCGGACGATAGAAGCGAAGAACTAATTATCAAGTGGAAAAATATTTCGATATGTTGGAAACGTCTTGTAGTTAAGCATAAGGTGAATTTCGACGACGAATTCGAGTAGGTATAGGAATTTTATCTTTTTCTTTCTTTCGTAACGGTTCTTCCACATGAAGAACTTACTTTGGAAATATTTCCCGACGAGAAAATTTACTCGGCGGAGTTGGCAAGGAAAAAAACTTTTTGGCGTAAAAAAAACTTACATTAATACGGGTTTTTTCGGTAGGTGAAAGTTTCTCGATATTTTTTTTACCTCGGTTCATTCGAGACTAAATTTTTCCTTTTATATCGAACTATCGAAATTTTCATTTGTGAAATGAACTCTCAAAAAAGAAATTGAGAGATGAGAAATTTGCTGGGTTGAATCAACGCTATACCAAAATTATTAAAGTACATCACAGGAGAAAGTACGATATTAAGTTTGATTGCGGCAGTTTCGGAGTTTTATAAACAGACTCGAGCAAGTTGATTTGATAATTTAGCTCGTTGCGTTCTCGAATACTATAAGCTTGTGTGTTTTGGGTAAGGTAAACGTGTATTATGGTTTACCTCTGTTATTTCGAAGCGTTTAAAAGTTTAACCAAACGAAGTTACAAGTTAAGACTTCATAATATTTTACAAGCCAAGTTTCCATCGTTGGTAATCGCGTGTTAACATTTGATGTCTTGGAAATTGCTCCAAACAGAGGTGCTTTTTTTGAAAAGGAAGAGCTTGCCGAAAGAACAACATAGTTATGAGGTCGTATCGAACGGAATAATTTTCGCGTTTTGAGATATATCTCGATGTGACGTTGCTTTTTCAAAATCCCTCGTCAAGTATGAGAAATATGCAAAAATACGAAGAATTTCGCTGTTGAAGCAAATAAGTTGTGATGTAGTAAAAGTGGTTGACCTTGAAGTAACAATAACAATGCGTCGAAAAGTGGTTCGACCAGTTTTTATGATGCGAGAACCAACGAAACCGGTTTTCGACGCGTGTTTGACGGGGTCAACTGGTTATATGACCTTGTAGAACAAGTTGTACTGGTTTTTCATCGGTGGTTTTTATTTAATGCGTCGGTTTTTAGGTGTTTTTTTTTATATAAAAACGAAGGTTACTACGTTATATCAGTCGGTAGGAAGTGGGGAAGGGGGCGGAGATCATACTCAAAGTTTGTTTTGAGGCCTCATACATATATAATTTGTTTTTGGCGTTTTACTGGGGTCGGTTTCAACTAAAAAAGTTCAAATTCAAGTATTAGGATTCCTTCGGCGAGTCCACTTGATGACCAGAGCGGGGATGACCTTGGATCAAAATTTGGATAAATTACTTTTTTTAGGGGGGTGGGAAGAGGGGTGAAAAAAAAACAAAAACGGATAAAACATAAACCAACTGATAGAACATCAAAATATGTATGACATACCCAAAAATCAGCGTTCTAAATAATTTAGGAGAAGAGCTCCCCCCTCCCAATTTGACCTTAAAGAACTTTGTATCATGGCTGCATCCCCACAGATTGACCTAGGAGGTCGTGCTTCGGTATGTACATGTAGTGGGTACCCAAATAGTGTCTTCTAGGGGTTTCGACTTTTCACCTCATCCCCACCTCATTTTCATCGTAACAAAAATGATTTTGGGTTATTTTTAATAGTTTTCAATTTTGTGTCATGGCTGCAGCCCCCTCTCAAATTGACCTATGAGGTCGTACTTTGGTATGTAAATGTAATGGGTGCCCAAATAGTGCCTTTTGAGGATATCGACTTTTCACCTCCCTCCCACCTCTTTTCAGTCTCAAAAACCCGATTTTTGAGTATTTTTAGCAGTTTTTAATTTTTTGTCTTCGGTGCAGCTCCTCCCAAATTGACCTAAGAGGTCTTGCTTCGGTATGCACGTGTAGTGGGTGCCCAGATATTGCCTTTTGGGGGTTTCGACTTTTCACCTCATCCCCGCCTCTTTTTAACCTTAAAGAACATGATTTTAGGTCATTTTTAAAAATTTTTAATTTTGTGTCATATACTCTCTTCCTCCCCCCCTTAATTGACTTTAGAGGTCGTGTTTCGGTATATACCTGTAGTGGGTGCTCGGATAGCGCCTTTTGGGATTATCGACCTTTAACTTTTTTCTCACACCTCAAAAAACATGATTTCTGAGTCTTTTTTAGCAGTTTTTAATTTTAGTCATCGCTGCAGCCCTTTTCAAATTGACCTAGGAGGTCGTGCTTCGGCATGTACGTGTAGTTGGTGCCCAAATATAACATTTTGAAGGTAACGACCTTTCAACCCCCCCTATCTTTTTTTAGCCTCAAAAAACATAATTTTTGAGTCTCTTTTAGCGGTATTTATCCTCGTGTAGAACAATTGGAAAAATGGTTCTTTTTGGTAGTATTGTAGTACTACGTTCATAAAAAATCCGGCTTAAAAATCTTCGCAGCTCATTTTTTTGCACTATTACATTATTTTGTTGTTTATTTTGGTCAGTTACTTTTTGGTATTTTTAATTAATATTTTATTTATTATTTAAATAATTAATAAGTAATTTATTTTACAGTGATAGATACGTAGAAACTTTACAAAATTTGGATGTGATCAATTTGAAGGATCCTGTATCGAAATCACAATTTTACCGCAACACGTTAAAAGAAGCGTTACCGTATCTGCCACGAGTAAGTTTTACATTAATGAATTCATCATTTTGTGGTAATATTACACGTTAGAGTAGCGTATGCAGAAGTGGTATTGACTCGGAGGAGAGTGTAATACGGACGAGGTGCATTTTGAAACATTTCATAATATGTATCAATTAGCAATATGTGATAGCTGGATGGTTCGCTGTACACGAGACTAATTAATGTCATAGCGTGAATTTTTAATCAAGATCAATACAGCGGAATAAAAGGGTCGATGTGGGGTACTTTTTACTAGCGATATTGTCGCTGTAGTGGCTAAAGGTGGAAAATGCTCCTGAAGTACATAATTAGCGACGTTTATTAAAGAAATAAGGAAAAAAGTACGATTTCAGGGAGCTGGAGTTTTTCCTCGGAGATATTTTTTTTTAGAATATGAACAAGGAAAAAATGTTACAACGGATTAAGTTGGTTAGATTGAAAAGTTTATTAGATGAAAAAAAAAAGAAACTGTTGAATGAGATTTTTCAAATAGCGGGATTATTTTATTAGGAGAAATTTTCTTCGAGTTTTTTCATCTCGCGTATCGGCTTTTTAAACGAAGAAGTGTCGATTTAATCGAGTAAATCCGATATTACTCGTAAAAAAGTCTGTTTTATGATACAATATCGTCCCGTAATACGTTTTTTCTGCTTTTTTTCCACGTCGATGTATCTTTTTTCGCTTCAGATGAAAAAATTCGAAGAGAAGGAAAATTAAAAGGGTTTTAGTCTCGCTCGAATGCGATTTTATTGGTGAATTGTTGCAGAAAATCTGGTACCAGCGAGTGTGGCCGTTTTTACAAACAGAAATGCAAACTCCAGAATCGTTGGCGTCAGCTTTGCAACCAGTCATGTATTTAATCGAAGAAAGTACGCTCGAAGAATACGAAAAAATCATATTACCGGAATTTAGGTAAGTTGGAGCTGTTGCGAAAGTATTAAAACCACGTTTTTATAACGCGGATCAAATCAGATTAAAATGGGTTCGGATTGACGTGATGTATTATGGAAGTCTAAATTGGGCTGGGATGTGGGTGGTTATTTCTCCAAAGCTTTTCTACTAATTGCAAGATGTGAAGGTTTGAAGTCGAGCGTGAGAATTCGTAAATGGAGTGTAGGTTTGAATAAGCGTAGTAGTTGATTGAAAATTTTAATTCTTTGTGGTTTAATCGTATTGTGAGTGATTTTATATTTAAACGGAATTTTTTTATGTGTCGTGTTCTTTGAGAACAAAATTATCTATTTTGAGATCAACATCGAGAATCTGGCATTTCAGGTTGAAATTTGAACTAGAATCGAGTATTATTTCGAAATATCAAACAAATATTTTTTTAAATGAAAAATACAAAAAAATATTTCCTACGAGTACAGAAATCTCTCAATCTTAAATTTCTTTTCCACTCTTTCGGAGACTAAAGCGAGTATTAAAATACCCTTCTTCTCAAATCATCCCTTCGGCGGCAGTAACTAAAGAAGCTCATGAGCAGCGACGGGTTTCGGAAAAAATCAAAATTGCAAGATACCATTTGCAGAAATGTTTTATATCGACGTGACAATTGAAATAACACGACGCGCGCACGTTTCCGCGAATTCGTTACGTTGGCGCATGTAGGTGCGCATGGTCGCGCGCGGAATGTTAACGCGAGCTCGTGCGCATGCGCGTACGAAATCGTTTTTCAAGAAGCTTACGGTGAATTTTGTTATAATTTTCAATCGAATACAAAGATCCGGCAATTTCACGAGGTTCCTTTGCCAGGGTTACCCAACTCTGTTGAATTTCTCCAAGTGGATGGTCCTTAGAGGAGGAGGGGGTTGTGTCCAAAAAATAACTCGAAAAGCATCTCTAAGGACGTGACTTTTGAATCGGTCGCTTCATCGATTCGTCAGGAACAAAGAAGCAACAAAGTAGATTTTGAAGTCGGTGCGAGGAAACAGGGAAACGTTATTTGGTACGATATCGCCATTAGCATCGAAGAATTTTTCAAAAGAAGAAAAATAGTTATTCGTTGGTTGTAACATTCAAGAACGGAGAACATTTTGAAAAATGTGTCGAACGAAAAGGTCCTTTTTTTCTTATCATGCGATACTAGCCGCAGAGAAAGCGATCGATAATAGGATTAAAAGTGCATTAAGAACGCGTTAGAAATTACCCCGAGGGACTAGATACATGTAAGGTACTCGAAGGTAAAATACTTATTTCTTTCGGCGAACACGAGCGAGAGAGGAGAAAAGGAGGCGTTAGTTGTAGCGACGCTCGCGTCACGTCGCCTCGCAATGACGTAGTTGACGCGGGAAAAACTGTTGCATCGGTTAGATTAAAGGGATTTGGTAAATGGCGTTAAGTAGGTCGTTGTACGAGCTAAAGACGACACGAGAAATGGAAAAATACCGCGAATGTCTTGGAACTTGGGTTAAAGATATATGGCAGGTGACTGAAGGGAAAGCCACGATTGAGGGAAAGGAGCGATGGAAAATAACGCGAAATTATTTAATATCGAACTACCCTCGCTTCGTCGCGGTAATACGTCGAAATGAAATATTCACCGAAGATGATTTTTACGCCGCCGGAGATCGTAAGACGCGAACGTGGGAGACATTAGCTGATGCTTACCTTTAAGGTATACTCTAAATGTAACAAAATAAGGTGAAACGTGGTAGGGGGTACGTGTAGGAAGACTCGTTACGACGATACGATACGAAAACATAACTCGAAAAGGCTTTTCTTTTTGTCCGTACGAATGAAATAAGTTAAAGGAGATTAATTCTTTGAATAAAATTTCAAACGAAGAGTAAAACGGCCGATGACGTCATTTGGAATATTTTTCAAAGGAATTATTTACTTCGAGGTTTCTTTTCGTGTTACGGTCGCAGAGTCGATATATGAGCGCGGTTTCGCGTAAAGCTCGAAAGCTCGACGTTTGCGAAATGTCTCGTATAGTTAATGGATTCGTATTCTGGGTTCGACGGACGTGCCTTTTAATTGTACCAACGTCGTGATGGCTTTAAAGCTTTTTTCTACGGTTAATGCGCTCCTTTGCCAAATGGGTGCTGGAAACATGGCACGTTTAAATCGATGGCGTTTACTTTTTGGACTACGAGATAGTGCATTTTGTGGTTTAATTTTGTTGAGGGATTTTTCATGTTGGAGTGATGCAAATGGTAGCAGTGTTTTTGATTTGGGAATTTTTATGGCATTGTGGTTTAGTCAAGTGGTAGAACTGTTTTTAATTTGGAAATTTTCATGGCATGGTGATTCAACGGTTGGTAGTGTCGCTTTTAGTATTTGGGAAATTTCATGTAAAACTAATTCAACGGTTGGTAACACTGCTTTTCATTTATGAATTTTTATGTTAAAATAGTTTAACAGTTGGTAGTCTTGTTTTCAATTTGAGAATTTTTATATCAACTGGTTTAACCGTTGGTAGAATTGCTTTTATTTCGGGAATTTTCACGACGAAATGATTTAACAATTGGAACCACTGATTTAATTTGGAAATTTTCATGTCGAGGTGATTTAATTGTTGGTAGAAGCGTTTTTATTTGGGAACTTTCATGCCAAACTAATTCTACGGCCGGTAACACTGCTTTTTATTCATGAATTTTCATGTTAAAATGGTTTAACAGTTGGTAGTCTTGTTTTCAATTTGAGAATTTTTATATCAACTGGTTTAACTGTTGGTAGAACTGCTTTTATTTCGGGAATTTTCACGACGAAATGATTTAACAATTGGAGCCACTGTTTTTAATTTGGAAATTTTCATGTCGAGGTGATTTAATGGTTGGTAGAAGCGTTTTTATTCGGGAACTTTCATGTCAAACTAATTCTACGGCCGGTAACACTGCTTTTTATTCATGAATTTTCATGTTAAAATGGTTTAACAGTTGGTAGTCTTGTTTTCAATTTGAGAATTTTTATATCAACTGGTTTAACTGTTCGTAGAACTGCTTTTATTTCGGGAATTTTCACGATGAAATGATTTAACAATTGGAACCACCGATTTAATTTTGAAATTTTCATGACGAGGTGATTTAATTGTTGGTAGAAGCGTTTTTATTTGGGAACTTTCATGCCAAACTAATTCTACGGCCGGTAACACTGCTTTTTATTCATGAATTTTCATGTTAAAATGGTTTAACAGTTGGTAGCCTTGTTTTCAATTTGAGAATTTTTATATCAAGTAATTTAATCGTTGGTAAAACTGTTTTTTGTTTCGGAATTTTTATGTCAAAGTAATTCTATGGTTGGCAGCACTGTTTTTAATTTGGGAATTTCTGAGTCGAATTGATTCAACATTGGTAACACTGATATAAACTTTTCGTCTGAATGTTTGTATAATCGACTCGTTCGTGAATGATTCACTATTGGTAACTGACGTTACGAGGAAATTTTCAACAAACGAAGTCGTTTGGCGAATGATTTGTTCAAAGTTTAGAGATATGTGAACGATTTTGCGCAAAACTGTTTATGGGCGATTTTTTAATACAGTGTTAAACGAATCAAGATAAATACGTAAAAAATTGGTATCTAGTTATCTACGTTGGAAAAAAACCATACGCAGGTCGTACGTCGAAAATAGGCGCATCAAGGAATGAAATTTTAATTAACCACTTTTGTCACGTTCGAATGAAATAATCGCGAATACGTTTTAATTTAAGCTTTTTGAAGTCTGGCGCATGGTAGCCGAAAATAAACACGCTTACGATATTACGTCGTAGGTCGGGGGGGGACGAGGCATGCCCCGGAGAGGGACGAAGACGCGACGTAGTTTAAAAAGTTCTTTTAATCTAACAAACTGAAGCGTAAAAGACATATTTGGCGTTCGTTTTGCAACGTAAATACTTATTAATAAGGGTAAAATTACCGCTCGCTTCGTACGCGCGTTAGTTTCAGTATTTATACGCCTTTGAAAGAAAATTTCGCAAACTTTGATGGAATCATTTGTGGAAACGTTCGTGTTGCTTTTACGTATTACTCGACGTGTATTTATAGACCAAACGACGAAAGTCGCGGTGCAAGGAAAAGCGAAGAATATCTGATCTCCGCGGCCGCGTCCGGCCCCGCGACGAGTAATATTAAAAAATGTCTAAGCGAAATGTCAGCTGTTGGCGAATTTTTCCTTTTTTTCGCTTCAAAAGATGAAACTCGGTAAAGTGGAAAATGGATCTTTACCGCGATAACAGTATCTTTCCCTTTTTCTTTTTGTCTCTTCTTTTGCGTTCTTATTTCGAAATTCGATGTGATTTTTTTACCCTTATTTTCGCTACGCCAATTAATCCAACCGGAAAGAGGTAATTTGTAATCGATACGAGAGTCGTGTTCAAAAGAATACGTCTTTTTTACGATAACGCTTTTCCCAAAACGAGATCCATCGCGATGGTGACTTGAAAGCGACGATTTTTTACATGCTTTTTCGAGCTTTTGCCTGGAACTATCCGAGGTGCATACGTTGAACGATTTTTACATAAATTTTTCAAAAATTCGTTGTTTTTTATCTAAAAAAAAATCTAACCAGAGAAATCACTCTTTTTAGGCGAATTGCAACGTATTTTTGATGACGTCGCGTCACTTGATGGAACCGCGAATACAGGTGATTTGTCTTGATTACAGGAAACTTCTTCAGGCTCATCGTTCGATACAAGCGACAGTGACGATATTGGAAAACCTGCATATAATTTTAGAAAAAACCCCTCGCGACGACATCAGACGCGAAGTTCTACCAGTTCTGTACAAAGCGTTTGAAAGCAATTCAATACAAATTCAGGTAATTCGCTCGATATCATCGGGACGGAAAACGATGGAAAGAAACGTTCGCGTGGAACAAGATGGACCAGGAATATGTTCGGTTACGGTCGTCGACGAAGTTATATTAAGTTATCTCGCGTCGATGTGGGATTTATGTATAGGGTATTTGCGGCCGTCGCCGCTCAAGCGACAAAAGATAGGAGGTCGCGGTGTGAAAACGGCTGCACAAGAAGAAAGGAACGACGAACGCGGCAACAAGTGACGTAATAAATTATTCGAGCTTTTCGCCAAAAATATACGGTGTACGTGAGGTAATTTTTTTTAACGCGTTAAGCAGCCAAATAATGGGAGGCGATTAAGCACGCGATTCTGTACGCAAGACGAGAAAGCATGCGATTCGCTAATTTTTATTTTCGACACGAGTCAATTAATCATTAGCGTTTTTAACGGCAGCTGTAGCCGTGTAGTAGTGTGCGCTCGAGTGGTTGAAAACACTGAGGTGTGATTGTTTACAGAGCGCCGCTTTAACCGCCGTCACCAATGTGTCGAATCATCTGGAAGAAGCTGCCATCAGACGTATGGTGTTACCGAAGATGAAGAACGTGTATGATTGCAACAGCAACGACGTCCGGGTTCTTGGCAATATTCTGAATTGCATTGAAAAAGTGTTGGATAGGTTGGACAAGCAGCAAATCATCGACGAAGTACTGCCGTTAATATGGGATTTTAAGATTTACGATTCCGATATGATAATCAAAGTTATTCGTGAGTAGTCGAAAACAGCGGCAGGGTGTGGGGAGATTTTCATGTGATTTTTCGCATTCCAGGTATATATCGTATTTTATTAAGTGATAAGAAATACGGATTGACCGTGAATATAATCGCGACAAATGTGATGCCGTCGCTAGTACCGCATACCGTGTGTCCGGCGTTGAATTTAGAAACGTTCACGTTACTGTTGGAAGTTCTGCAAGAAATGCTGGATATTATCGACCGGTACGTTTGAATGTTCCGAATCAAGATCACGGTCGAGTTTCCACCAGCTGCTTATGATATCCTTTGTTTACAGCAATCAAAGGAATAAGCTGAAGCTAGATTCGATTACGTTACCAAGCCCAGAAAGGCATAGACCATTGAGGCATCTGTACAGCTCCGATAATATGCACGTGCCGCCGTTCAATATACCAAATTTGAGAGTCGAGCAAAGGAAAACCTCCAGCGCTGAAGATATGGCTAGGAAGAATTCTACTGGTTCTGGTATCTATGATGTGATGTTTTTCTTGCACGTGTAAAAGTGCCTTAAAACGGGTGCAGAAGTCGAAATTGATCGTTAATAAATGCATGTGTCGAGTCGTTCGCTAACCATTCGTCAAGATGAATCAATTTATTTTTTGTGCAATGCCGAATGAACAGGTTTTTTTTTAAAAAACGCATTACGTTCCGTTTCGCGTTTCGTTTCTTATTTCGTTACTTTACCCGTGAATCGTTGGCGAACGATTCATCGAAGGAACGTCATCACCGTGGACTAAATATATAATATGGACCGAGGTAGCTGTACATTTCCGTCGGTGAAACATCTATAAGACCCCTAAGCGGAAAATTCCTCTGATTGGTTAATTATGCGCATGTTTCGAAGAAATCATTTCTAATTAAATATGGCAAAAATGATTCTTTTTACAACGTCAATGCCCATTGGTTTATATTTATCTTACGTCATATTGATATGTTGAATTATTACCAATAGGAAGCGTTTTTCGTTTAGGGTTCTTATAGATGTTTCACCATTTCAATAGCATTGCCTCTTACGCAGATAGCTCGGTACATATTATACATATTATAGTCAAAGGTCATCACTACCGGCAGCAGTGTTGCCACCATAGACCGTAGAAATGGGTTAATTTCCGTTATGTATTTTTCAACAGCACACACCGTATATTTTAACACCATTTTATTTGTTTTAGGCTCATGGTGGTTCGGCGGCTCTCCGGTGTCTTCGGATAGCAATTTCCTGCGCGTAATTAACGCCTTCCCTAATCGCAGATTATCCGATAACACGTTAATGGCGCCTAAAATACGTATAGCGCCGTCATGCGCCTCGTCTCCGGGAGGCACGCCGGGCGGCAGCACCGGCGGTCTTCCTATACGTCGTCATTCCAGTATCGGACCGCAAGAACGTCGCGGATCTACGATTAATCTCTCGCCTCCGACAGTAAGTTGATCGTACAGGCGTAATAATGAATTCCGATACGCCTAGAATTTTGATACACGCCCCATTATCAAACACAATTATCCACCTATCACTTGAAAATATTTCACACTGTTTTCGATAAGTACGAATTTTTTTGTGAAATTTAAAAAAAAGACACATTACACCGTTCACAACACGCACAATATCTGTACATTGGGTAAGGAGCGTATCGAGTACCTTTTGTTCATTTAGGCGTTCCTCTATTGCTTGTAAATATCCGCCAGTTTTACACGTTAATTACGAAAAATTATTGAGTATACGGCTTAATACATTGGCAGATTTGTTGGTAATGCGTGGTTGTATATATTTTGCGCTGAGTATACGTATTGAACATTAGTGTTGGTGGATTGCTGTTGATTAGGATTATAGAATACGCGCCCGAGAAAGTTGAAAGCGAGAGAAGCTTGGCGTTTTTTTTTTAATCCATCAATACTAAAGCTGTACCTGAGATTTGAGAAAAAATACGAGAAGCTTATGAGCTAGATAAAAGTATCGCGTAATTGATTCCCTTCATTGTTGCCAACGTCGGAATCCAGTAGTGTTGTGAAAGTCACATAAACCTCGAATATACTCGTCTATGTAGGAGTAAAAATTTCAATGTAAACTCTTCGAGTGCTGAAATCACACGGTATCGGTTATTTCTGTGCGTCGAGGCGATGTTCGTGTTCCTCGAATTGATAGCAGAGCCGCCCAGCGTGAGCGTAAGTGTAAAGTTTTGCCTATCTTGTGATTTGAAGGGGTAAAATGTGTTAATGTGGGTATATTTTTTGTTTTAATGTTTTTTTTTGTTTTTCCATTTTTATCTATATTTAGTCGTGTTTCTGACTCGTAGAAAAATGTCTAGAATTTTTTTCATTTTCACAAAAGTCATAATCATCTTTTTATCGGTGTATTTGACTCCTTGAACATCGAAGAGCAGGCAAAATAACATACTTATGTGACATGTGGGTTGCACTGCAAACAATTCAAAAGGAAAAACAGCTCGAGACGCCCAGCGTAGCTTTTTTCGCCTTTTTTTTAATACGATAAAGTATATAATATACGTATATTGTTTATAGAGGAAATGTTTTGTGAAAACTCAATATTTAGTATTATGTTAACTAAAAAAATGTTATTTCTGACGCAGGGTTTACGACACTACAAAACAGGCAGCCGAGATGGCTCCACATTATCCGTTCCTTCGGCATGTGTAAGTTCAAAACCGAAACTAAAAATATTGCACTCTAAAAATGACGACATGAATGTACACAGTGCTGTTTGTACGCATAAATGTTTTTCTGAGTTTCGTATCTTTCTGTGCTGACTTTAGCTAATCATACGATGAGTAGTTTTATTCTTGATACGCGTCGAGAAAACGTGGCGTTGTGGTTGGATGAGGCGACGCATTTGAGGCGTCTGGAGGTTGGAGGGAGGTATTATAAGGTTATATTGGTAAGGTTATTGCGTAAGCAGGTAGTGTCAATGAAATGGCTATTTGCGCGAAATAAGCGTGATTTCGTTGAAAAATGAAATCAGCCAATGAACGATTAAATCCGCGACTTGGTGGATGGTGATTGGTCGATTATAAGGAGTGGTGATTTATGATTGCATGATGTGATGTATTGTTTGAAGTAAATAGTGGTGTTAACCAATTGAACAAATTATTTCAAGTATAATTTTACATCAACCAATCAGGTTTCAAGGATATTATAAGTACTCGATTTTGGTTGGTTGAATTGTTTCGATGTTATTTTGACATTATTCGGAATTCCTTTTTGGTGGTAACTTTTTATAAACATGAATAAACGGTAGTTTGAAAAGATGACGTACTTGACCAATCATAATTCATCAATCAGTTCGTGAACTCTGATTGAGAGATTTTTACTCATAGCTGATTTTATTGGTTCGATGTTGTATGGCGTTATTACGTAATCGTTACTTTGGTATTGAAAAGTTGTTTTGTAATTTGTAAAATTAGGTAATTCCTTTGATTTAATCGAGTAACGTTCTTAAATTCTGATTGGTTTAAAATTAACCAATCAGGAAACAATATTGTAATATTCTTTATTCGTTATTTCTAAGTAGGTGCTGATGAACAAACGAATATGCAAGCCAATGAAAACGAAGAGCTGACAGTAGTGATATTTTAAACCTTTGAATATTCGAATTAATTAGATGAAATTATCTTCTTCCATTATTCAGAATGAACTTTTGAAGAATAAATTGCATCAACGACGAAGCTTAATCTTGAAGATGACCGCATAATGCAAGCTCTCAAATAGTTATCTCGCTTAATTGAGATATTTCCAAGCACCAATGAGAAAAACCTCAACGTTGTGATTTCTAATCCGAAGTTTTCAAATTTATGCATTTAAATCGACCGGCGTTGAATTTTCAACTAAAAGCTAATTATTCGATGGCACGCGGAAGAGTTAACGAAGATGAATACGGATTTATTAAGCGATAAAATACGAGGCTACGCTGAGTTTTAGTTCATTGTTTTTTGTTTTTCGATATAAATCGTTTAAAGTGTTTTTGCTTTTAAGTGGCGCGGACCGCGGTGTTAATATTTCAAAAAGAAATGGCCGGCTTGGAGATTTTGGTTTCGTTGATAGCATGCGATGTGTTGTACTTTTAAAATGTGTTCGTGGTTTTTGCTTTTTTTTAGTTTTTTTTTTGTAATCAGCGTAGCCAGTGGGTTTATTTTTATGTAATTTTATTTGAAATATTGGTTGTTGTACTTGGTGTTTAAATGATCTTGACATTTGAGAATTAATGTTGCCAATTGCACAAAAATTCCTTGAAAAAGGATCAAAATCGTTTGGGCACCCGGTATATACGTAAGTTAATTATCGAATGTAGATGTATGAAAAGTTGTATAGCATAAATAAATGGAAGTAAATTTAAATTAGTTTTAGGAAATATAAGTAGGTGTTCTACAAAGAATTTTCGACCTACGAAACGATTTCCATGGATAAAACAACTCACGTATGATTAGCTTTTTAATGTTCTGCTTTCGATTAAACCTATGCCGTTTCTGTCACTCGCCATGCTTTATGTTATGTTGTTTGTGAAAAGTTTCTATTGATATTTTACTAAGATTTATAACGCTTTCCTAATTCGCATCACAGACGATATGATGATCTATTTTGGAAATTAATTCTCGATTCGAGGTTCTCGCGTGACCGTGACTTTTACCGTTGCCGATTAAAAAGGAAGAGAATAAATGGAATCCCATTTTTTTGGCATAAAAAACGCTATAAAAGCTTTACTTCTGTGCATAGCTTCGAAAAAGAGATAATGTGCATGATTTTTTTTTAACTTCATTAAAAAAGGGCGAGAGTTAGCGAAGAGTTTGATTTTTTTTAATTCATCTGTGAAGGAGAATGTGGCTTTCATGTGTTATTTTTAAGCATATTTTCGTTGTTCAGTTTGAGATTATATCCCGTTTGGTGTTTTTGTTGTACTTGGTGTATTCCCATTGTGTGGGAATTGGATGCTTCGATGGATCGTATTCACTAAAATCAACACTAAACATCACGCCATCACAATGCTAATTTTTTTGGTTTATTTAGCCCGAATTTAGAATTTGAACTGGTTCGAGTTAAACGAGGTGATTCGAATGAACTCAAGTTATGTGATTTTGTTGCATTCGCAGCTTATATCTTAAAAATAACTGACAGAAATTATTTAAGAAAATAGTGATGGAGTTGTTGCCTATGTGTGATATCAATGGAGCTGTGATAATTTGAAAATTTTGATTATGTGAATATACAACCACAACGAATCACCTCGTGTTGAAAATTTACGAATCAGTGCAACCGATCTGTATATACAAAAGAATTGGTATTTTAGATAGTACCATCATTAATAGAAAATTACCCCGTTGTATACATAGCCTTTTGAAGACGAACCCCAATTTAAGCACACAAATATCACAGCCATTTGAACAAGTATTCGTTTTGTTTGTACATTGAAAAAAAAGATATACGTGAGCTAAAACCATTCCAGCTAAGCATGTACTATAATGTGAACATTTTTTTCAATACAATTCATCTCGTAAAAAAAAATCATTTAATTTTATAAGCCATTTTTCTACAAAGCTTTACCTCATGACTCATTCTGTGTATTTTATCTTTCCAGCTTGCAAGGAGCATGATAGTGAGTATTTGGCTTCAATATTATGTACATAGATTTGTGTACGTGTGCGTGTGTTGTTTGTGAGTAGAATTGATCAAAAATCCTCGCTTAATTGAACAAAAAAACAGAATAAGTACAGATTTTTAATCGAGAGAAATCAGGTAACAACTACGGAGAATGAATTACCAAGAGATCGGAGTGAAAAAGGATGTTAAATTAAGATATTCTAATAGAAGTACGAGATTGCATCGCATGTGGTAATTCGTAATTAAATTATAGGGAGGAAGTATGCCGAATACGAGCAGCAGTTCGCCATATTTATGGTCATCTGGCTTGAATAGATCTCGTAGACCGTCCACTTGTCTTACCGGTTCACAAACTGGATCAGGCAATCTTTTACATCAGCTCAGCTCCGGCATGGTGAGTGTGATTTAACGTGATGGTGGTGGTATGGTAGTTAATTTCGGTGGTGGTTTTTACAGCAAAATTTCTTCGGAGGCAATAAATGAAGTATCAGTATTCAATCATCTTTAATGAATTTTCACCAATGTTTTTTTCTTGTACTATTGTTCTCTTTTTTCTTGCCCATAATCATTAGAAATTCTTTTAATTATACGTTGTATTTGTGTTTTTCTCCATGTATATATTTTCAACTAATAATTGATTTACCATTATCTATTTAACTTCGTTTTTTTTTAGTGAAAATCCAATCATTATATGCGTAGGTGAATTTTTTTTAATGAAATTGAAATCACGTCTGTTACAATTTAAAAGTTTCATGATAGATACCTTTAATTAAAGAATTTAGGAAAAACATTAAAATCTATTTCAAATAATAATTTGTCTTCCTATGTGTGCAGAAATCAAAGCGCATAAACCTTTCGATATAAATTTTTTTCGTTTTGTTCGTTGATTACCGTAATACTTTTATGTAAAATACACGTTTATTATGATTAATTGGTTGTTTATTTCGTTTGCATGCTTACAACAAAGGAATTTTACGTTTTAGAGATGAAAATTCGTATTTTTACTGTTTTCATTTTGAGTAATCAAAAAAATGAAAAATTTTCAATTCTCTTATCACAATGAGAAGAAGTTATTCGGTTGTCCGCGAACCTGGCGGATTTTTTTTGAACTACGTAGTATTGTCTGAAACAACGAATATCAAAACCCGATAAAATGTCTTTTTCACTGAAAAAAAATAAAAATTCAGAATAATAATTATTTTTAAAGTAATTTAGTTATATTTAATTATAAATTGAATGAATTATAATTATCGATGATTTAATCGCATAAGTGTACCCCGCGGAACCTAGTTTATTTAATTTGAACTCGCTTATATCCATGTTGTGGAGAGAATATGGTACGTATAATCGACTGGAAGATACCTTTCAAGGGTTACTTTATACGTTGTTTTTCACGATTAAAATATTACTAAAATTAATATATTTCGTTGCGAAACCATCGCAATTACAGGCTAGTTCAAAGTTATTAACATTATTTACGATTTGGTGCTGGTGTTTGGGTACACTCGATGGATTCTACGTACCCGGAGTTGCTCCAGTCGAGTTCAAACGCGGTGACCCAATCGAAGTCAAGGCTGTCAAGATGACCAGTACTCGAACTCAGTTACCATACGAATACTATTCGTTACCGTTTTGCGCACCGCCAAATGGCACAGTTTATAAATCGGAGAATTTAGGTGAATACCGAGTAGACATGAGGTTGAATGTTGAGATGTAATTATAATACATTATGTTTTCGTTGTAGGTGAAGTATTACGAGGCGATCGTATTGTGAATACGCCATACGAAGTTCGGATGGCTAAAGATATATCATGCCGGGTTTTGTGTAATTCTCCAAATAAACCTATGAAGTGGAGTTTTAATCAGCAGAACATCGTGTTGAATAGAATCTCGCACGATTATTATGTTCATTTGTAAGTTAAGTAAGCGATTTGAGAAATACGTGTGGTTAATAAATCGACATTTCCAGATTAGTGGATAATTTACCATGCGCTACGAGAATCGTTCATCCTACTACGAACAATGTGGCATTTGAACACGGCTACAGATTAGGTTTTGTTCGCGATGGCCGAACTTATATAAATAATCATTTGAAATTTATTCTTCGTTATCATCAAGTCTCCAAGCAGTAAGTATGATGGGGACGAAAGACACGTTGAAGATTGGCGTGAAATTTAACGCGGTTATTTTATAGAGACGTGTATCGAGTTGTTGGCTTCGAAGTGGAAACTTATAGCGTAGATAAATCGGAATTGTCGTTTCATGATGATACGGAAAATAATTGCAGACTTCCTGAGCCAACTACAGTAGCTAAACCGCAACCCGCACTGGATGTAAATAATGGCCCATTAGATGTTTACTTGACGTATTCGGTGACGTGGAAAGAATCTGAAATTAGTTGGGCATCCAGATGGGATATTTATCTGGCAATGACGGACGTTGAAATACATTGGTTCTCGATTATAAATTCCATCGTCGTTATATTTTTCCTCACGGGTTAGCAAGCTTGTTTGTGTTAAAATTGTTATATCAAGGTGAAATTTACGTATAGCTTCGTTGCAGGTTTGGTTACTCTGATTATTATCAGAACGCTGAGAAGAGATATTGCTAAATACAACGCCGATGATGCGGCCGACGAAGCAATTGAGCAATCTGGCTGGAAACTAGTCCATGGAGATATCTTCAGACCGCCGAAATATCCTCGTTTGTTCGTAGCCACCATTGGCTCAGGCATACAGATATTCTTGATGTCGTTACTTACGATTTGTACGTATGAAATTAGTTTTCATTTTGGGAGCGAAGCCTGATGCGCGTGTTTTACAGTATTCGCCATGTTGGGCATGTTATCGCCGGCGTCTCGAGGAGCGTTGATGACTTGCGCGATATTTTTCTACGCAGCGATGGGCAATATAGCTGGTTACGTTTCTGCGCGTATCTATAAAACCATCCGCGGCCGAAGATGGAAAAAAGCGGCGTTTTTGGTACGTGTCGTCGAATACTGCTGTTGTTTCGTACATCGACGTAATCATAGATGATGTTTCGCAGACGGCTGTTCTATATCCTGGCATGGTCTTCGGTACATGTTTCTTTTTGAATTTCTTCATTTGGAAGAAAAGCTCCAGCGGAGCTGTACCATTCACTACGATGTTATGGCTGATGTTCATATGGTCCGGTATATCGTTACCGTTGGTATACATAGGGTATTATTTCGGCTACAAGAAGCCGCCGATACAGAATCCGGTGCGTACTAATCAAATACCCAGACAAATACCTGAACAGATATGGTACATGAATCCGATATTCTCGTGAGTATTTGAAAATACGTTGTAGATGTGAACAACGCGATGTAGACATTTAATTCGTTTTTTTTTTACGTAGTATGTTGGTCGCTGGATTATTACCTTTCGGAGCCGTATTCATCGAGTTGTTTTTCATCTTTACGGCCATTTGGCAAAATAAATTTTATTATTTGTTCGGATTCTTGTTCCTGGTTTTTATTATACTAGTCATTTCATGCGCTCAGATATCAATCGTTATGATATACTTTCAGTTGTGCGCCGAAGTAAGTTTACATTTAAATAAGAGTCGATCCTCGAGTTACATTTTGTTAAAATATTCCCATATTTATCGTGAATTATTCATATTAATTAAACGTGTATTATTTTCGCAGAATTATCACTGGTGGTGGAGATCGTTATTTGTATCCGGTGGCTCAGCGGTGCACATGTTCTTATATTCTATTTATTATTTCATGACGAAATTACAAATAACAGAAGCAATACCGACGTTGTTGTATTTCGGTTATTGTACCATTATGGTGATCACGTTCTGGCTGCTGACGTCCACAATAGGATTTTTCTCGGTGTATTTCTTCATCAAGAAAATTTATTCAGCTATTAAAATAGACTAGATATCTCGTATCCCTTTTAAGCTCATCTCGCGGTACACAAAAAATGTACATTTTTACCAACGTGTAACCTATGACGGTATATTTGTACCCTATTTAACAGCCTTTTACCTTATTCACTATGGTGTACGAACTGCGTAAACGAACGATTTTCGGTGTTATCAAAATTAGTGCTGATTCGTGAAGTGAGATGTACCGAAAAATGAATATTTAGGGCTGGTATCAATGCATCATATGTAAAGTGTATTTATTCTTTTCCATTATAAGGTCATTTTCGTGTATAGTTATACGTCTTTTAAGTTGTTTCCCATTTTTCTCCTTTGTCCCCATTTTAAATGTAATTTTTTCAGTGTCTCATTTTCAATCGTGTGAACATACGTAAAGGTTTTTACGTAGTGGCGGTTTTAATTTGTACGGTACAATTATGGCTTTAACAGTTTTTACGAAATTGTTCTAAATGTGTTAAGTAGATAATAAAGTAGTTTTTTTTATCGAAGTTGTTATTTTTAATGCCCCACATGAAAATTGTAATTAGGAGTTGAATGCATATATGGATTATAGAAATTAATCAACGTAAAATTTGTTATAGAAGTGTTTAAAATAATGCTGGAGGTATTTTAATCTTTATCGTATCTCAATAATTATACGACTGATTATGTGGTATGACGAAGTAGTCATTTTATCATCGATGAACATCTGTACATTCAAAATAATTAGCAAATACCGTTGAATAAACAGCCAAAGAGAGTGATCAATGCGCTGACAATTACCAAATCGAGTATGGTCGTCAATTGATTAAATGTACAATAAACGATAGCAAAAAACCAATAGCGGAAAACGACTCTACGGGGTCAATAACCTATAATTCGACTCTTCACGCGACTTCCTAGCTCTTCTGGAGGTCAAGATAAGTGAATTTACGTATGCGTTAAAGTTTTACGTCAACAAATTCGCGATATCTCGGAAAATAGTGATCAAAACGAAAAACCAACTACGCCATTCGATTCGGCGTCCTCGAAAACCCCCCGAACCACCCTTCATACACCTTAATTAGCCCCAGGAGCCGCGGACGAAAATTTCAAAACTTACGAATTTTCACTGATATGAAGGTCACACTGCTTTCCATTGTTAAAAGCTGTTTAACAATAGTTCAAAAATTAGCGTTAATTACTCTGCAACGCGTGAATATTTTGGAAAAATTCAAACGGATTTGGAATCGTGGGAAAAAACTGAAGAGATTGATACCTCTCCCGACCCCCAAAGCTGAAATTTTTTGAAAATTTTTGAAAAAAGTGCCGCCGACACAAAGATGGCGGACTTCGAATAACGCTTACGAAATTAATTTTTCTTGGGCTACAGAAGGGCCATGAAGGCGTGTGAGGTGTCTAATTATAGGTTTTCGACCCTGAGGAATCCATTGCCGTTATCAGTTTTGCTCCATCTGGTACTGTGTGTTCAATCGAATTCCGATCTCGAAATTTTCTCAGCGATGGTATGTTTTTGAGGTCAAATTCGTGTTCAGCGACGTCGACTTAGTAAAATGAGACTATTTTCGCGAAAATCCGCCGGTTAGAACGGTGGTAATGAAATAATTACGTAAATTACGTATGTCACTACCTATAAGCATATAGGTATGCAACCCTTTCAACACGTGCAAAAATGTAATTAATTAATTACCGCCGTTCTAACCGGTGGATTTTCGCGAAAGTAGTCTCATTTTACTAAGTCGACGTCGCTGAACACGAATTTGACCTCGAAAACATACCATCGCTGAGAAAATTCCGAGATCGGAATTCGATTGAACACACAGTACCAGATGGAGCAAAACTGACTATTGCAATAGATTCCTCAGGTCCAATAACCTAACATTCGACACCAAAAACGCATCGATCGGCCCTTTGGGGCTCAAAATAATTAAAATTCAAATCGAAATCTGAATTAACTGCACTGACAAGATGACAGCATATGTTCGACAAATTAAAAGCTAACAAATTACAAAAATGTAATTGTTTTAGCCCCCAATGAGCGGATCGACGCGTTTTTGGTGTCGAATGTTAGGTTATTGGACCTGAGGAATCTATTGCAATAGTCAGTTTTGCTCCATCTGGTACTGTGTGTTCAATCGAATTCCGATCTCGGAATTTTCTCAGCGATGGTATGTTTTTGAGGTCAAATTCGTGTTCAGCGACGTCGACTTAGTAAAATGAGACTACTTTCGCGAAAATCCGCCGGTTAGAACGGCGGTAATGAATTAATTACGTAAATTACGTATGTCTCTACCTATACGCGTTCAGGTATGCAACCCTTTCAACACGTGCAAAAACTAAATTAATTCATTACCGCCGTTCTAACCGTCGGATTTTCGCGAAATATGTCTCATTCTACTAAATCGAGGTCGCTGATCACGAATATCACCTCAAAAACATACCATTGCTGAGAAAATTTCGAGATCGAAATTCGACTGAACACACGGTACGAGATAGAGGAAAACTGATTATTGCAATAGATTCCTCAGGTCCGATAACCTAATAATCGACCTATCACACGCCTCAATCGGTCTTTTGGGACCCAAAATAATTGAATTTCCGTAATTTGTTTGCTTTTAATTTGACAAACATGGGCTGCCATCTTGTGAGTGCAGTAAATTCAGATTTAGATTTGAATTTTAATTATCTTGGGCCCCACAAGACCGACCAAGACGTATGAGGTGTCAAAATATAGGTTTTCGGACCCGTAGAATCGATTGCCGCCACCGGTTTTACCCTAGCACGTCCGGGCCATCCAGTCGAAATTCGATCTCGAGAATTTCTCAACGATACCGTGTTTTGAGGTCTTGTACAAGCTTTTTTTTCAACAATTGGTCGCTAATCAAACAAAAATACATTTCTTTAAATATTTTATTTGGAAACTATAAATTTACAACAGATGTCACCATAGCTTAAAATTCCTTTCAAAGGTTTTGTACACATTTCGAAACAAGCACAATATTAAAAAGTAAAATACTAATCTTAACAAACAAATTATCAACGTATTGCACAACACATACACAAAACATAAAGAAAACCTCTCCTCGTACGACCATATCTCCGAAACAAAAAAATAAATAAACGAAACGAAATGAAAAAAAAAATAATAAAAATTAAACGAACCCCTCCAGCATCCTTGTACATCACCGCATTAAGTATTTTATCGAAATTTACACGACGACGTCACATTTCGCGTAACTAGTTTTTCTATCTTGAAAAACAAACGAATAAAAAACGTGAAAATCATACACCACGTTTCACAATACGTAATCCTCTTTCTATCGGGTCGATAATTAAAGCGAAACTGGCAGCATGCGTAACTAACCATAAATATTACAATACGGCATTTTACAATACACATCGACCATACAAATAAATTTTTTATATACAAAAAATAATAATCATCATCGTATATTACATAAAAAAGACTCGTTAACCGTTACTTTTTTTGAAATAAATAAACTTGAAAAAAACACAGAATAATTCCGAAGCAAATATTCTACATCATGAACACACCTTTCATCATATAGGTATTGTAAAAAGCGCCAATAATCGAAAAAAAATATTACATAATATTCGTTGCCTCGTACAAAAAAAAAAAAAAAAAAAAGATGACACGCGTCGATAATTCGTATTTAATCGTCTCTTAGTAAGTGAAATCGTAAAAAAAATTTTATTTAGCGAGTTTCGAGAGTTATTACAAAAAAAATCTATATAATACGAGTTAATACGTTCGATTTATCGTCCGTTTATTTAATGGCTCGCGTTAATAAAAAGTAAACATACGGAATGACTTTATACGCCGAATTTCCCCACGCAAATTTCACCAATCTCTACGGCCACCTATAATACTCGAATTTCATTTCTTCGGTTGGCGTATGCGCGCGCATGTCGTAATCACAGGCCATGCACGTTCGTTAATTTCACGAACGCGAATACAATGGTAAAATCTATAAGTAAAATGACAAATGAAAAATTAAACACTAAATATAGCTAAACCGAACTCGTCAAAAGATGAATCAAAATCAATGGTACGAATAGAATGTCGGAAAACCACTACTCGAAAATCGAATATGATCAACACAATAAATAAATCATCGTCCCGATGCGCATGCGCTGAAAATCTAAGCTGCGCGTGTGCACTACGCCGATAGCATTTTGCGCATGAACATCGACGGAATATTACTTAATCAACAACTACACTTTTTAAAATACTCAAATACGCGTCGACGAATCGAAAAGCCAAAAACGAGACGACACTTTGGACAAGAGTGATTTCCTATATTTTTTTTCTTTTTGAATCTAAACAAAACGGTACTACTTATAGTATAAATAATATATATAAATAAGCACGAGCCAATAAGAAACCTCGTCATAACAGAGAAGGGCTGAATATTACAATTGAGAAAAATTTAGGGGAAAAAAGTCGCCGCATTTTTTCGTCGAGTCGTTCAATAATCGAAAAAAAAATAGAATATAAGTACACACGATATATGCATTACGTAAATAATATAATGGATATAATAATATATCTCGATATTTATCGATTAATCGTAATAAAATTCGTCTGAAAAAAAATAGTTAAAATCGAAAAATCCATAAATAATGACAAAAAATCAATCGCTCCAAACACGCTGAATCTCGCACCTCCGGTCAAACCGGCTCTGTACGTTCCAGCGGCATCTACGGCAACACCATAGTCAACGACGGCGCTGCACTTCGACTTACGACCAAAGCGAAGCGAAGCTTTGGCAAGACCAGGAATCCGGCAAGTAGCACCTTAGCGCCCTCGACAGCCCGAACAACGAGGTATCGGCGACGTGACGTAGAAGAAAGCAGCCATGACGAAGGCACGCTTACGTATTGTAATTCGCCTGCGAAGAAGAATAGCAATACGACGACGAGCGAGACAACTGCGACGAAGGCGGCGGCGGCAACGACGAATTATACGGCGACAAAGGCGACGGAGACAGCGTGCCTGTCGAATACGAATGCGAATACGTGACTACAGGATTCAGTGACGAGTTCGACGCTTCAGCCGCAGCCGTGGCGTGACGACTCGGTATCATCGGTAACGAAGACGGAGCCATGGACGCCGCTCCGGTCACCGTGCCGCGACTCGATGCAGTAGCAACGGCGCCGGCTCGATGATAAGACGATTGGCCGGCGCCCGAACCTGAGCTTTGGTGCCCGCCGCTCGTTCGATGCGGCTGGAAAGTCGACGTGGATGAGTAATGCGACGTAGGCGCTCCCGCTGATTGATGCTGTTGCTGATGCGACGATCTATGATGTCCGGCTGCCGCCACCGACGCTACTGCCGCGGCCGCTGCTGATTCGTAATCTATGGAGTTGTGGCGTTGTTGTTGTTGCGACTGCGAGCCCGTACTGAGATCAGACATCATACGCGAACCGGAGCCTATAAAAAGCAACGTATGTTGTCATCAAAAATCTACTTCTCTTTGACGTAACTTCCGGCGAATCATTCGTCAACGATTCCTTTCGCTAAATGAACGAAGTCTTTATACAACAAATCACTTACCCGACGGATGTATACTAGAATCGGTGTACGAATGCGATAAAGCCGAACTAGACGACGAATTCAGGTTCAAATTACTCACAGGCAACGAATTACCGCTCAACAAAGACGTATTGGTCGACTCGTCGATGGTTCTTTTGAAAAAATTATGTTGCAGAGCGTAATACGGCGTAATTCTAGTCTTCGGATCGTAGTCCAACATTCTTACAATTAAGTCCTACGGGCAAACGCAAAATTAAGCGCGATCACGAGATGAGCCACGGGTATCGACCACGAATTACCTTAAATTTCAAATAATCCGAAATCGAATGTCCTGGTTCGCCGATCCGTCGTCCGGACGGGCCGCCTGTTTCGATGCCTAAAATGTCGTGCAGTCGTCTGGTACCCGGAGACCGGTACTTTTTGCCATCTTTGTTCTTCTTTATAACGTACGAACCGTCACCGAATTTGTCGAAGTATTTTTTCGACTTGTGAGCCTGATCCAACAAATGTTTCGGAGGCATACCAAGCACCTCGACAATCTTGTTCATTTGATCGATCTGCGAAAATTGTAAAATAATAGAATTAGAACAAAAATCGTATAAAAAAACGAATTTTGGAGTAATTTCCATAACAATGCATAAGTCTTTAATTTTTTCCAGCAATTTCCAAATATTTTGCGAATTTAACGAAGAATTTCTAAACAATAAATTTCAGATATTTCGTTAATTTCGATATATTTGCGATATTAACGCTCGAAAATGAGAATAAATAACATTCTCAAAAAAACAATTACTGAATAACCCTCTTCGAGACGCGTTTCGATACGAAATCAAAAACATACGACACATAAAATGAGAGCTATGGCAATCAGAAGCTTCCTTTCGTACTTTCCATCAATTTTTTCGATCCGGTTTACATTGTTTCACGAAAACGAAACAAATCACGTCGAGAAAATAGCTCCACCAACGTAACCACGCGCGTACGCCGACTCGAACATAATTCGCCAAAACCGGTTCGAACATGAGACCTTGCCAAGGCTAAACGTTTGAACGAAATAACATAAAAACACGTACGAAACCATAAAAAGCCCGGTACCGGATTATTTTCGAAACGTCAAATGGCACAGTTAAAAGGAGCAGAGGGGACGCGGGAATCTAGAAGGAAATCAGCCGACGAACAGCGTCGATCGACTCGATTTATCGCGACATTACCAATCATCGACGACGCGATCGAATTCGAAGCATTTAATTTACCTCGTTGGCTCCGCTAAATAGCGGCTCTCCAGTATGCATTTCAACTAGGATACATCCCAAACTCCACATATCGATGGCCAAGTCATAAGGTATGCCTAATAATACCTCCGGCGATCGGTAAAATCTCGACTGAATGTATTGGTAAATCTGCGCACGGTAATAAATTCGTAAAGTAAATGAAAAATATTTGGTCAGACGTTCAAAACGTAACAAACGCATTTACCCTTTGTCCGAGTTGACACGATGATCCGAAATCGACGATCTTTATAGCGGATCTTTTCGGATTACATAACAATATATTTTCCGGTTTTAAATCGCAATGTATTATATTGAGCTCCGGAGTGGAAAGGAACAATAAGGCAGTACATAACTGCTGAGCAAATTTGCGCGTCAAATTCAACGACACGCCTCGAAAATTCGTATTACGTAGCAGATCGTATAAATTATATGATAATAATTCGAATACAAGACATAGGTGACTACGCCACATAAAATGTCGTTTCAGTCTCACTGCGAAAAACAACAAACATCAGTTGAGTAGAAATAGAATGATTTTGAATAAACAAATAAACGCTTACCTATGTAAAATTTATTATCGACATCGGCTTTATTCATCATTTCTAATAATGTTACTTCTATTTGAGCTTGATTCAAGAAAGGTTTCTTATTTTTTATTATCTTTATAGCCACCAAACATTTCTCGTCATGATCGTACGCTTTGACCACCTGAAAAAAAAAACGAATGTTATGATTAGCAAGGTTTGATTACCTCCTTAGCGAAGATTTATAATGAAAAATAGTTAACGAACGGTTTACAATACTTCGCAAAGCAAATGAATCGTTCACAAACGACAATCAAAGATCGAATCATAAATCGGATGATTAGCTAACAAACGAATTAAAAAAAATCGCCGAGCAAATTGTTTGTGAACGACGTGGAAATCATCGCAATATAACGAATCTCTCATGAACGATAATTGAATGGTCAGTTGGTCACTCAGAAAGTGATTTACTTTAAATAACAATTAAAATAAATCGTTTACGAACGACAATCGAACCATCATAGCTCGAATGACTGAGACTTTCGAACCATAGCAATCGAAATGAATCGTTCTCAAACAACCATCAACGACGGAAACAACGTTACAAATGAACGATTCAAAGGCAACGAAAAAAATACTAAAAGGCACCGAAACTTGTAATTCCCTCGAATTAGTTTCCAAGCGTGATCATTTTCGTTCACGAGTCGTTTTCTCGAGTGGCGAAATAAACGAATGATTTCGTATGCAACTAACGAACCGAAATCGTCCACAAATACATTATTCGAGTAATCCGCGTTGAAAATACGTTCACTTGACGAATAATTCGCAAGGTTACACGATTACGATGACGAAATCGAACGAAAGATTTCTTTGCGAACATGGCGAATTCGTCGCGTAAAAGGAAATACTCCGTAAGTAGTAATTTCGCACCTGGCCAAAAGATCCTTTTCCAATCAGAGAATCAATCTCGTATCTATCAAGGAATTTTTCTCCGGTTCTAATAATATAATCGTGGTTTTCGTCGTCGTATCCATCATTATACAGTTTCCTCTCTTTCTTATGCGAACTATCTTCGCCTTGAGACTGCTGTGCTCTTCTTTTTTTCTTCGCGTAATAAACCTGAACGAGGTAACGAAAAAACACGGTTACGTAGGAGTAAAAAGGCTTGAAAAAGCAACCAAAGGAGGAATAGTTTACTTCGTTAATATGTTTGTAGGTTTTAATCAAATCGACACTCAGTTTGCGCAAAGGTCCGGTGGCGGGATCCCTGAAATGGCGATGTATACCGGGTATGCGAGCTTGTAAAATATGATGATCGGCGTGCTCGTCATTCGGTACAGCGATCGATGTTGCGGCCGCTTGTTGGGCCAACGACGCCAAATGTTCTTCGCCGACCAGACGTCCGTAAAGGGGTACCTGGTGTTGAGCGCTACCGCTGCAATTTCCTGTAACCAAATCGTAAGTTTTTAATTAACGTCGTAAACGAAACGCACGTGTACGAAGACGTAATTCGCATTTCCGATTCGTTATTTTATTCGCATTAAAGACTACTCGTGCACTATCGAAAATAAAACTCGACAAAGAAATCAGCGACGCAGAGGCGAACCATTGTACGTTACGCGACGCTGTCGGAATGCGTTCGATACCAAATGCCGGTTATTTTTATACTTGGCAGCGACAGAGGTATTTGTCCGAGCGCTCCGAAGACCCTGCGACTTTTCTTTCCGTCGGTGGTATTTCGAAAACGTATAAATGGCGCGAAAATACGTTTTAAATAACGATCAATAGCGCTTTACCTAATTTAGCCTTTTGTTTTTCCATTGCCAACGCTACATGTTCATGTTTATGCCACGAATCGAGTCTTTTGCTATTAACTGCTGCGACCGAGCTCTCCATTGCTCGTGCAGCTGAAGCTGATACGCAATCTGCATTCAAAAGCACCATGAGATCATGGAGAACGTCTTCGAATTCGTACTTCCATTCGTGCCAATGGTTTCGGTTATCGGATTGTAGATGAAAAATCTACAGATATATTCAATATTAGATAAAATCAAAAATAAAATTGAAAAAAAGGACAAAACTTCACCGTTTAACTTACCAAAGATTAAATACGAGCGTATACGAGATGAAGTGTAATTTGATTCTTCGACCCAGTTTACACCATATAAAGATGGATTTATAAACAAACGCAGCTATGGTGTATAATCTGGTTATAACTTGCGAAAAAAAGCCATATAGCGCGAAACGCGAACGAGAGTCTTTTTACCTTGAAACCTTGTACGCCATTAATGTAAATTCGTTTACGATAAAAAAAATTATCAATTCGCGCTGTCAATATAACACTTACAAATGGTGCGAAACAAATACAATATCGAAGTATAAAAACACGCTAGTAATAAACCCGAGAAAATCACATCGACTGATTTTTTCGTCTTTCTTTAAAATAATAAACACAAAGTAACGTCGGTAAATCGTATTTAAAACAATAACACTAATATGTATAAAATAATCAAACGCGCAGATTTCGACCAATCTTTTATAATATGGCTGTCACGAAATATTACAAAGAGAACAACGACCGTGCGAACTTTTTCAATTCGGATGTTCTTCGAGTTTAAACGTAAGGTAATGACTTAATTTTAATTAGTATAGAATTATACAACAATTGACGATCTTCGATGAAAAAACTAAAATAATTATTAAAAATTTACTATTATAAAAATAAACACGCGACAAAAGTTATCGACTGAATCAGGCGTGGCTAAGTTTAGAAAAATCGTATGCAAATAATTAGGCTAAACATCGAGCAGTGTTGCCATAAAGATGACGTAAAAATCGGTCATTAAAATTTCAATTTTTGGAGGACTATTTTAGGCTTTACGTAAATGACGTTTTGAACCGCATCATTGATAAAAAAAAATCGATTTTAATGGTTTTCAATTTTTTTTCTGCAAATTATACCTTCAATTCAATTTACTATTTAGATTAGAATCATAATTTTTCAGGACAAATTTCATTTTCGAAAATAGAAAGTACTTCAATCGAAACGAATCCAGAACACAAAAAATTACAAATACACGAGAATTGCGATCAAATAAATGAAGCCATGCGGGGTCGTAAAAATAAACACTGATTCAAGATTCTTATCTGTCTCGAGTAAATAGTATTGTACTTCAATTTAATTTCTTAAACACTCTTTTCCCCAGTTTAAGGTTGATCTTCTTGAATTTCAGAATTCGTAAGAGAATTTTACAATAATCATCGATGTTATTTTGTGAAATTCCAACGGATTACTGAAATTACGTCCTTAATAGATGACCCTTAAATAATCATTAACAAAATATTTAAATTTAAAAATAGGTACGCGTTACAATACATCGTGATACATAAAAATTAACAAGTAAAAAATTACAAATCGATCGTACACACACGTAACAAACGAGCATGGAAATGAACTCACTAAACGAACATTTATTTATCCTATAACAACAACCAATACGAACATCGAAAACAACGTAAAAATACTTGACCTCAATTACGAATACATTAATTCAAAGAATGGAATGGTATTTCTGCGTACATATATCACCCTACAATGTAACTATAACGTAAACTGGGATAAATTTATAAATAATAGAAATATACAGAAGTAAAAACTCGTGTATAAAATTTTGTTCGTAAGGTGAATAAATTAATTAAATAAACACATCTTAACATAAACGCGCAATCACTTATTAATGTTGATATCCGTTCACCATAAATTTAACGGGTAATATAATCGATATTGGTAATAATTTTAGAAAGCCGAAAATAATATAAAATGTTCACAAAATTTTCTCAAAAAGCGCTATTAAAATTAAATCATTTTTCTAATAATATATCACTTAATTTTAAAAAAGAGTAGTCTTAGTTACTGAAAATATACGTAATCACAGACACGATTTACAGCATGTTTCAACGGTAATACAAGATTTAAGAAGTAATCAATTCGAAGGATATCGAAAAAGAAAAAAGGAAACCTTAGTTTTGAATTAAAGCGAAAAATGCATAAAAAATAGTAAGTCGTTGGTTTGTTATAAAACTCAATCGAATTATTTGTATAAAAAAAATTCAAATTACATTTATCTTAAATATGAAGACTAACAGTGAAATTAAACTTCACTCAACAAAGAAAAAAGTAAAATAAAGCTGCTTTGTAGGAATACAAGATAGATAATTACGAATAAACATCGATGAAAAAAAATAAATAAATAAAAAATATTTACAAAAATTCAATTCACTGTAAGGAATCTTTAGAATCGGACGATGAAATATCTGAAAGTTTATGCATCGTTGGAAGCGAGATTTGAGGATCTTTATCTGTATCTGCGTATTACAATAAAAAGTCAACTTAATTAGACGATTCGATCAGCGGATCGATTTCGGTATTACTTTTATCCATGAAAAGTTGTCCTTGCGGAGGAATGCGTTTCTTTTTTTTGTAACCGCTGAAAGTGTGCCTTCTTGTGGTCAAGCCAACATCAGTTTCCATTTCAGTTTTCTTACTGTAATTCACAGACCATTTAATTGATTAGTGGTAGCACAAATGTGAAAATACTTTGAAGTTTTTCTTTGAAAAAAATGGAATTTTTATTCAACAGTGAACCGACAATTTCCTCATTCCTATGAGATGCGAATTCAGAAAATATGTACCAATCAAATGAATTACAGTACTTAATAATGAAAGTTACCACATTGAGTCGAATATTGACGTTATTATTCAATTTAAGTACCTGAAAGTATTATCTAACAAGTTCGGAATAAACTTTGGTTCTTTTTCGTCAGAAGGTAAAACAACATTGAAATTAGGTTTAAACGATCGTCCTCTTCTTCGACTAGCACGAACATCACAATCTTTACCCTAGAATATAAATCGAATGCTTCCATAAAACACTGATCTAGCAATTATATAAAACTAAACAAAACGACGATTACTTTATCGGAAAACACTTTGCAAAGTTTCTTCTCCTCGGAAGACAATTGCTCAAAATTTCCGAGCAGAAATTTTTGATAAATAGAAAACATTTTGTTATCATTTTCGGAATCACCATTTTCTTGATCGAACGGAGCACCTGCTGCTAAACCGACATCTCCAACCCAATCGCTTTGTTCATCGTCGCCTAAGTAAAATGAAAATCTCAAGTAAGAATGTGATTACACCAGGGTCATCGTAAGCTTTACCTTCTCTGCCTTCATCATTTGTAAATATACCGGCTTCACTTCCGGAGGAACTTATACTACTTGAGCTAACACCACCAACGTTATAAGAAACTTCCATCGAGTTGAATTGTTCATCCGGATAGTCGTTTAGAGATAGTTTACTCAAAGCTAATACCTTAGCTTCTCTACCTAAATCTGAAGAATCACCGCCATCTAGTGAAACAGATATTTTATCTTTCATGCTACGTTTTCTTTTACCGGAATTCAGCCAGAGTCTAGAAATAAATGCAAGTTTTGAATGAAAATAATTTAAAAATCAAATAAGATAATAAAAAAGTAGTTTTTAATTCGCATCAGAATTACCTGCTATTTTGACAATTATTCAAGGAATGTCTCATGACTCTGAGCTTTTTATTATATTTGTGTGACATGTAATTAGAATATAAACGACTTGGGTTCGAGGTCTCAATTTCCATCGCGATACGTTTAAATTTACGTTTTCTGAAAATATAAACTTCATTTTTACAACACATCAACAATCGAAATAATTAAGTTGACGATTAAATCACCTTCTAGCAGACCGGCGACAAGGAGAATTTTCGTTAAATGAATCTGATTCCATATTATTTGCAGGGTTTCCAGATACATTGGATACATTGAAAAAACACGCGGTATTGTGATGCGTGCTACCGCAAACATCGTCCGAATCGCTTTGAAAAAAATTTGAATGATCTTTATCCTTAGATGTGCTGCTCGAGCACATTTCATCGCTTTGAGTTTGCAGTCTTAGATGTTGTGCTTGCCATGCAAACGCTGAGTACAATTTATCAGTGTAAAGAAGAGATTCTTTTCCAGGTGTACTTTCAATACTTACGCATGCTTCCCACTGATCTAGTTCGCCGTCTAGTACAGAGAGATCTTCTTTTAGCTGAAGACATCTTTTGAAACAATGCTTCGATAGTGATATATAAGAAATGTATCGTAATTCGTGAAAGTTCAAGTTATCACCGTCTGAAAAAAGAATATTTCATCGATAGAAACCAACAAAATTCCGAGAATAAAATAGCAAAGTAACTTACAAAATTACATCAATAATCTATCTAGGTTCACATAAATTAATTCTTACACAGGTTCCAAGAGTTTATCATTAAAATTTTAAGGTCAATGTTCGACTTATACCAGAAATAAAATAATAACAAGAACATATGGAAATATGAACAAAATTAAAATGAAATTTGAAGTTGTTAGGATGCATTGAATGGTACGCACAAAGTAATCACATTTCTCGAGTAATATGAATTCGTTCACTGAGGAAAGAGTTAATTGACGATCATTAAATTACATCAAAGATACAAATGTCAGCGATGAAATTGATATGGGAAATAAACATTAAACATCAATTAAATTCGTTGCGGCTGTTTAAGTTCACCGAATACGTAACACAAAGACAAAAATTCATACTTGTTCAACTTATTTCAAAATTATTTCCAAGAATTCAAAAATCGGAAAATTCATGAACGAAAATCTATATAAAATATCACGAAAATTGTTCATTTTTATTCTGATTATTGAACTTGTTAGCAAAATGGAATGTTTATTTACTTACCAATTTTTTGTTTTCCGGGGAATGAAGTTTGGAATATAATTATGAACTTTTAATTACCCATAGAACACACTATGACGGATGAATTTAAATTAAAAATTTCAATGCTGTTTACCACATTTACGGAAAAATTCACTTAATTAAACGTAATCGAGAGATATACGTTTGTGATCGTATTTTATTAAATTTATAGCATATTTCCTTTCTCAATAAGTCTCACGTAGAATCGATCAATTGAAAATTTAGCTTTAAAAAAGATGACCTTGAATACCTACTTTATCGAGTTTTTTACCTATTTTCTGCTGCCATCTTTACGTTCTGTTTCGTAGAAAATTGTCTCATTTCAAATCACAGCTGGGTGTATGTGTTTCCTGGATGTTTTCTTTCCTTTATGCTTCGACTATTATTGGTCACAGCATTATCCCGCTTTTTTCTCTGAAATCAAGATTCCATTACACTTATGTAAAACAATTTCTTTAGTAACAAAATTTACGTTAAATCTTACGAGGTGTTATTTGATGTTTAATTTATATCGTACATTAAGTAAGTTCGAAATATTTACATCTTATTAAAGTCATCATGTAAGCTGATCCTAAAACACGCAAACACTCTTCCAAACAACCCCCTTAAGTTTCCAATTCAAAGTCCAATATTCTACGTAACACTTGTTGACCATATTTGTTCACTTCGTGCATTTTTCATTCAAAACGAAACGTGTGTTTAAATGTTACTTCTATTTTTAATTTCGTAGAATCATGCAAACACCTGAAGAGCAAGTAATTAGAAGAAGTACGCGAAATGCTCTAACTGAAATACCAACTTATCTTGGTATGTTGACGGTTGCGGATCCCGAGGGTACGTTATTTTACTACTAATTCATTTTCAATAAATACTTCGGATGATTGACTGATTGGTATTATAGGTCGCAGGATGCTGAATAATAACCAACAAAACGTGTTCATGGCCGGAAATATTAATTTCACTGATGGAACTTCGATTCCTTCCACATTCCTGAGTCCTTCACCATCTCCGGATGAAATGATTATAAGGCAAAGAGGAAGACGTCGTATTCCAGTAACATTTAGCCCTGATATCGACGAATTAAAACGGGTGCGTGATTGATTCAATTTCATCGTAGAACTCTATTAACGTTTTTTAACCGTTTTTTTAATAGCAAAATCGCAATAATGCGAAAGACCGTACACCGGTGAAACAACCTCCTAGTCCAGGACCTTCTAGTTCAATAGTGTTGAGAAGTACACCTCGCAAAAGACTGCTACTATCCGATCCTTCAGAAGTTGGAACCTCGCACGATAATTCTCCACGAGTACGTATCACGAAGTTAAATCATCTCCTCTCTTTAATTCTATTGATTTTACTTTCATTTTATTTCATCAGTCGAGTCCTAAAAAAAGCCGTGCAGATAATGGGGACTCGAGTATAGAAGGAATTACAGATACGTTAAAAGCATTCACATCCAATCAATTAATCACAGTTCTAAAAAAATTGCTGACGAAGCGACCTGAATTAGAAAAGGTATGTATTATTTACCCTCACTACACAACAAACTAACGCTCATATTTTCATAGGATCTTTTGGAAATAATGCCAGAACCTGACCTGCGACCTTTGGAACAACATTTAACATTTTTGAAAAAAAATATCACCAAAGCACTGCCAACTAGTAGACTATCTTCCAAGACTGATGCAATTGCTTATCATCGTGCAGCATCTCATCTTTTAGCTTTCAAGGTAAGTGACACTTGACCATGTAATTATAACCAAATTTTAATTCTTCATTTTTAATTTCTTTCAGAAAGCCATATTTGACCAAGGACGTAGACTGAGTGAAAGTAAGCAATGGAACTCTGTAATGGATTACGTAACAATAGCGTGGAAATTAGTCCGAATGATTCCAATATTCGATAACCCCTCACATAACTTGCCTAGAAGACAATGCTTTAAATTTTTAGCAACTCAGGGTCTGTTGTCAATCAGAAATGCCAATTTCGATTCCGAACAATCGCAGCATTACTTTACGAAGTAAGTTTCACTTGATTTTTTTCATCCTTTCCTTGCGCATTTCCTATACCTAATACGTTATTTTATTCACAGAATGAAAAATTTCTTGACCGACAGCGACGAAATCAAACAATGCTTGAGTCAATTAGAAAATAAGTCAACGGAATAGATAGCTTATCTAATCCACAGTCAAGTACAAAAAACATGCGATTTTTTCTAGCCAAAAAAGTCTCCATCGTGTTTTACATTTATCGATAATAGCGTTAAAGTAATTTATTATTTTTGTTTTTCTTTTTAGATAAATAATACGACAATGTACGCTAATTTTTTACGCTGTTAATAAATGATTAAAGTACTTCGGTTTTTTTTTTTATTACCATTTCTAACCTCTGTAGCTTTTCATTTCTAGCGGAAATCTGGGGGAAAGTAGTTAAACTGGAAAAAGCCCGTGATGGAAAATGTACAAAGACAATTACAGTGGTACAAAAACCCATGAAAGATTTCATTTATTCGCATACTGCCCCATATATGCAAGGATGCGCTTGCGTATCGCACTCGTGACGAAGTAAGGGTTGCGTGCAGATGTTCTGCGCGTCTCGGCACCCTTCTGTGCGTTTCGTTGCAATCGAGCAGTTATAGTCTAACATTAAAATCTAGCGAGTGATTTATTCGAAAAGTGTTGAAATGTTTACGCTAAAAATACCGTTTAAAGATCACATATGTAAGTCTTATATAAATATTAGCCAAGAATGTATCTTCAATTGCTATTAGACGCTTACATAAGAGATAATGTACCGCAATGGTACACGATGACTCCACCCTAATGCAGGCATTTCACCATTAACAAGTTTGGCGCACACGAATATATGCCAAATATGGTACATTAACCGATATGAGATTTCCTCTTTTAATTTTCATCTTTAGATGAAAAAACTTTCATCGGCCTTTGGTCGAATGTATCGATTTTATGCTAATTTTTTCCGCATACTTTGCTTACACTACTGAAATTCCTTCAACGAATAATATTACTTTCGTATACTTGTTCAAGTGAAAATACGAAATCGTCATATAGTCGTAAAGTCGACGATTGCTCGTTAACAATGAAAAACTTTAGTGTACTCACCTGAGAATAATAAAATGGAACATTGAAGCATGAGCCATCTAACTTCAGAAGATTTTTCTGAGATAACATCAGTAAGTATCCGTATTGATCTACGCTTGCAAAACCATCTTCGGGAAATGCTTAATGCGTGATTTTTTACTTCTTCATAGGAGGATCAATATCCGGAAACGTTGAATATATGTTCGATTACTCAATGGAAACAGAATTGGAAATGTGTTCTTCTAACTTGTCTAATCTTTTCCTGCCTTTTATCCGTCCTCTTGTGTCATCGTCAGATATCAAATCAGGTATGCGATCTGTTTAATTGCAACGATGAAATAATGACGTTTTGTTCATTTTGGTATTCGTCGATGCGTACTTGGGTACTTTGATCGATAAATAAAACGATAACCAATTGAAATTGATCATACCGAGAAACCAAGGTAATACTCTGGAAAAAGGAAGATCAAAACAATCAAAATTTAATGATTAATAAACAAAATAATAGCTAAGAATAGAACACTCTTCAGTTCCGTTAAATATAAAACAAATATGTATTTGTTATAAATCAACAATGATTGCTGACAACAAAAAAGTCGTTAACATTCATTGTCATTGCTTACTTATTCTTTATTTTAAAACACATAATTTATCTATTATAGATGTATTTGCTTGCTACTTTTTGCTTTTCTCATAAAATGTAGAAAATATTTAAAATATTTTTAATTAATACGGATTATTTTCTCATCACCTGAACAAGCAAATCTTTCTCCAATTAATTTTTTAACGTATTTTTATCTTCATTTAGGGTGAATTATATTTCTTGAAAAATCTGGCAGGTTACACGATACATACGAGTAGCTAGGTTTTTCATTTCATATATTCTGATTTGTTTTTGCTCGTATTTAAAATTCATAAATTCAATAATTTTTATTTATTTAGATAATTCATGTCTGTGTGTAGCTAAGATGTTGTAATGTTTTTCTTTTATGAGGTTGAAAATAACGCTTAACAAACGTGATTCATTTCGCTACAGAGCTGCAATTATTCTTCAATAAATGACATACTCTATAATACTTAATTTTGCAGCGATTGCACAAAATTGAAATATTCGCCGACTAGACTAATTTGGTAAAAAATCAACGATTCCGTGAAAAAAATGAAAACACTCCGAAACGGTGTTTCAGTAGCTTCTCAAACTCGAGCCATCAATTAGCCTAGACTAAAAAAAAATGCCGACTATTTTAACAATGGTATCGGTAGGCTTACAACGCTTCGTATCGATTCACTCGCATTGACGAAATATTTTCACAAGCTAAACATCATTTAGCTTACGAAGCATACGTCGCGTTTATCGCCGCAATCGCAAATCATTCGCCGATGTCTGAAAATACAATTAAACAATTAAAGAATATGATACTAATCACCACGCTTATTAATTAATAATCAATTAGATTTAATTTTCATTCGAAAATGACCGACTCGAGTTATACGAAGTACAACGAAACGACATTATTTGTATAATTTTGCAGGTGGCCATAAATCAAGATCATGGTTCGAACAAAAACATGCGCTGGATGTTAATTTGCTGCTCGATAATCTTGTATTCGCTATATCTGATGGAATGCAGCTACGCCACCGATAAGATCCAACTATGCACAAGGAACACGACGAATATCGATCAAATTAAGGAAAAAATCGAAAAAATGAAAAATTCCGATCCGGTGATCTGGTGGAAAGCAACTTGTTATCATTACGCGAGACGGAAACGTCGAACCACGCAATACAGACGAGGAACTTATTTCGTCTCGACCAAAGTATACCAAGAGCGAGTTAACTCATTTACGTCTAGTTCGAGCTTCAATTTTTCATGTTGCGGGGTAAAAGACATATCGAATAATTTGATATTGGATGAATCTTGCGGACCAATAATTAAGTTTCGTTTTAGCAAAGGTACGATCTTTTCGTAGCTTCATCATACTAAACTTAATCCGCCTTGTGGTGTACTTTTAGGTTTTGCATTTGCTAATATGGCAAGTGCTGTAGAATTTGAAGAACAACGGTCGATGTTTTTTCGAGAATTACGCAGATACGACGATTACATGGAGATCCACGAAGGATTAGATTTAACCGATTGTCCGATCTTCGAAGAGGAGATAGTAGCTTTGAATACGACCGGTAGACGACCATGGTTCACCAATCCGTTTTATTACTGGTTATATTCCTGTTGTCTTTTATCGTTGCCGTTTCGATTAGTGCTTTCATACAACACAGCGCACGTCCATTACAAAGTAAACACGTTTTATACACTGTAATCGAATAAGTAATTTGCATAGTAACCTTTCGTAATGTACTTCCAGATCACCAAATTATTCGGAACAAATTACAGTAATTTATCGGATTCCGCTCAACATCTCGCATTGCTGCAATTATACGGCTCATACAGCGTAGATGAAAACGACGAAACTCCAGTATGGTCTGAAATAGCAACATTAAACGAGTCATCAAACGACGTAAACCGTATTACATCCACTTTAGTTCCAAGTTACTCGGAAGCATTATTATTAGACGACCACCATGCTCTAATACCCGAAACGCATTCAGTACATAACGTATCGTTAGACGCATTAAATAAAGATACTACTTGGTCTCAACGACGAGCTGACCGAAGTCATTACGCTTCAGTAGCCGTACTGCATACGCAATTTAACGAATCAACTGAATCAGATATAGTGCAGCCATTTTTGCCTCAGACCAGCGCAGATAATCCGCCGACATATGAAGAAGCGTTAATGTTTCCAATAGTCGAACATCCGGCTGTTGGCCACCTTAGACAATCAGAAGCAGATAAGAATGCGAATAATCAAACCCAGTCTCCAAGTCATGCTCAAAATGAAACAAGACTGCCAAATTCTCGCACTTTTTTATCCATCGAAACTAGTTTATGAACGTGTCTGAATGCAGCCGTTAACTTACTTTTTTCCGCACTGCAATTCCGTCTAACTTTCAAATTAATCGATTCAATCAAAATTAATACAAATAGTTAATCAAAATATAACATTTACCACTTACCATTAATTAGAATTAACGAAAAAAAAATGAAAGAATGAAAAAATTATTCGAAATTCGTGTCGTAAAACACGTTCGTACTTTCTCGCGTAAATTTCATTTAAGCAATGACGTAGTCAGAACCACAACATCTCATTGGTTAATTTTTCAGTGTTACCGGTCTTACAACAGTTTAAGTTACGATTTGGTAACACTGACGTCATAAATTTTTCTCACGTTACGATTTCAACATTTTTTTCTGTAACAAACTTTTAATTTCGTTTTCGAAGTTCGTCTATTTTTTGTAATAGCGCGAACAAACGACATTACATTTTGAAAAGATAAGGAATGCCATTTTAGCAATGTTTACTTTAGACTAAACAATTAAATTTACTTAGAAATGTTAATTAATCAGCGCAATTATGACAAATTTTTAAGTCCTAGTGAAGTATAAAATGTAAAAAATTCCCCAATTTAGAAAATTATAACAAATTGTTTTTTTTTTTAAATCATTTATGTTTATAAGCATGTTTGTTGCCTGAATTTTCAGGCGTGCAATGTCTGATGTGTTATGTTGCTTGTTTTTATTGTTTTTTCCTTCAATTTTTTTCTTTTTTTAAAAATATATAACAACTTGTACAACGTGTCGTTATTACGAAAAATGAAAAATCACACGCAAAATTTTGCGAGTTTTTAATATATAAAACAAAACAAAGCATTAAAATATTACGTAAAAATGTTAAAAACAAAATTCAACTAAATATTTAACTGTTTCAAGCTACCCTAGCGAATATCCCATAAAATAATTAACAACCTTAAATAGAAGTTTATCAAAAATACAATATTTTCCTGTATGTGTACACATAAACAAGTCATCTGATCTATCAGACTCGACTTACAATGCAAATTCTATACTGAAATATGTAAACACAAAACCAAGATAGATGATCGCTAAATATATTTACAAAAATCGAAAAAAAATCCTCCAATTGTTGACAAATTTACATCGAGCGATGTCTGAAATATGTCCGCACAAAAAAAATGATGACACAATTAAAATAAATATAACCAAATAAATTAAGAGAAAAACAAAAAAAATTAATTCAAATGATTGTGGAATACTTTCGATGAATACAATATATACACAGGATGCTCGATAAAACACTCAATAAATGTGCAATTTCAGTGGTTAAACCACATCATCGTGTCGATAGTTCTACGATGAATACGTTAAAACTTGATAACGCGAGATCAATTTGCGTTTCTTGGTCTGTTATGAGCTTCTTCGACAGTTACTCTGACAGGAGCTCGAGTTCCACGTCTAAAGGTGCTCAACGAGGGATACGAAATCGAGAACAAATCGTAAGAATCCAAGATATCAATTGTTTCAGCGTTTTCTTCGTATGCATGCGTTGTACGCGTGTAATTCAAATTACGCAGCATTTCTTCTTCCGATGTAACGGAAATGGTGTACGTGTAATTGTCGCTTTTACTGGCGTCTCCAATGAACCGTACGCAACTGTAAAGCATGTTTTTACATGAATATTATTTTCAGTTTGGCAACATCGCTTTCAAGTCATAACATGTGATAAACCTTACCCTTTAAGTATACCCAGAGTAGCGAAGAAAATAACGTAAAATAATTCATTAAATGCTGACATCAACCATACTTTCTTAGTTTGACCGGTAATCGGAATAAGTAAATTCTGCGGACATCTTGCAAATTAGCATAAACCGACTAAATATTACAATACTCCAGTCACCAATGACTTACAACTGCGCTTCCGTGAATTACGTGATTTTCGTGCGCTTCCTGCACGTGCACCAGTAATTCAGGCTTGTATCCGCGCCAATTACACATCGGTATGAAACAAACGTAATGACGGAATCCGCACGATTGTTCGTGTTGCTCTTTTTGCAGTAAAAACAACGTTTCTAAGCACCCTGTGAGAGCGTTTTTGCAAGGATATCGTAATAGCGCAGCAACCTATAATATTATTATCGTCAAATACACGTTTCTCAAGTTCAAATACAAAACCATTTCTTTTAACCTTTTCCATAATCAAATTACGACTCTCTTGGAACATATTACGACATGTCGGACAGCTGTTCACACGTTGACGACAATTATTACAAATTATATGCCCCTGGAGACACTGATTGATCGGGGGCGTCGAATACTCGAAGCAAATCGGACATTCCAGTAATTGTATTAGTTCGTAATTCAATCCTTCGTACGTTTGAGGTATCTCTTTAAGATCTCTGCGAAAGAAATAAATTGAGTTATCTAGCCAAGCCAACAAACGCATCGTGAACTTACGTCGACCGAGCCGCAGCGCTGGAATTTTCCGTTCTATTTGTCGCATTGGCCGTAGAACTAACACCGGCCGCTGATACGCCGGTGATCAGCTGAGCGTCGTAAGTCGTAGTCGATGGCGTGGGTGTCGATGGAGATTCGTCATCCGATATCGGAGGCGGTAAAGGCGTATTTGGCCGTTCGATTTGCGCGTCTTGGCTTTCGTGATGGACGAAGCCGATGATATCGGCTCGAGCGTTTGATAATCGAGATGCTCGGTCGTTGCTGAGGTCACGTACATCTACCGATGTGTCGTCCAACGAGTCGTCATCTACTGAATTCGATATCCATGGCGGTGCCATTGTTGGCGATACTGACCTAGCTCGGCCACAGTTTATCGTTAGCGGTAGCGTAGACGATGTTCGCAACGAGTCGTCTGTACGATTTGAGAAAAACAACATCATTGGTTATTTTTGACGAGAGTTGAAATGGTGAAACAAACCGAATGATACTTACATTGATTATCTAAATCCAGCATGCTTCTGATAAATGAGCTGGTACGTTGTTCGATTGAATTTTGACGACTGCAAAAATATCAAATTAGATCATCTTTTATAAGAAAAAATTTTTTTCATGCTCACTTTAAATTGAACGAAGCTCTTATAATATTCGGAGGCGAGTTGTTCAACGAATCCACCTGGGAAAAGTAATGAATTCGTTATCGTTTATTAACAAATATACTCATTTTTACTAAAATTAAAAAAGCAATCCTCACTTCAAAATCATCGTTGAAAAATCTACGCCTTCTGCGTAGTCTAGGTGGTAAATCTTCGGTCGGATCACTAAAAATTTCAAGTGAAAAATTGGAAAAATTGTCGTAAAATTTGAAATAGTGATTTAGCCAAAGAGCAGTACACATCAGATTGAGGACGATTAAAATATTATAAATAATATAAAATCAAAATTAATACTATAAAAATGAATCAGAAAATAAACAAATTTCAAATGTAACGAAAAGTTTAGAAATAAATTATTTCAATTTACCTTGCGTTCGCGTTATCAGAAACTGAGCAACTGCCTTCTGGAGTATTTGACGAATGCAGACGATTCCTCAGGAACTGATAAAATTAAAAAAAAATTTATAACCGAATTTCAACCAACGATGCTGGTAATCTCGACCTACCAAAGGTTCATATGTGTTGCGAGTTCGATTTCTTAGATTCAAAAGACGCGATCGGTTCAGCCAAGCATATCTATTCGATAAAAATTGCAAAATTATAGCATTACATACTTCTACATGACTTGAGGAATCAAAATTACTAAAAAAATAAATACCTTCGAGAAGCTGTTAGATTTAGAGGTGAGTCACCTGATGCCACAGCTGCAAAGGTAAAGTGATTGTTAAAATTTTAAGAAAACGATAAACACTATTCTTAACCATACTTACAATTAGATTCAGATGTTAAACAAAAAGGTGAAGACGAAAATCTATTTCGAATCGTAGATCTGGGTAAAAACCTATTCCCATTTCGAAGAACCGAGTATCGCGAAGTGATCGGTATAAGTCCAGAAGAGTCTAAAGAAGTCATACATCACGTCATGGAAATCTACTAAACACGCCACGTTCATTAGAATCATACTTACTTAAATAATTGAACCTAGGTGTTGGTAATTGTTGTAACAAGGAACTAGACCCTTCATTCGAAGTATTCAACTGGCTGAATGACGAAGATGGCAAGTTTCTAATTATCGAAGATATAACATTTGACGCATTGCTCGAACTCGGTGATACATTACGTTCTAAATCTACGTAACAAATTGTCATTAAATACCTCAAAAATAGCAAATTTACCAAGACAACATTACCTGGTGATTCATCTGGAGCAAACAAATGCTCTTCGCTATCTAAAGACTCGCCATGTTGAGTGTCGAACATTTGAGCGGCAGTTTGACGCAAATGTGAACCTAATGAATTGGACAAATATTCACTGTCGTTTTCGCCATCGTAGATTATGTCGTCGTTTTCAGCTCCTGAATTACCAGCACTAGGCGAATCATGTAAATTAATTGGTTCACCCTGATCGGGGATGTCTTCAGCATTTTCTTCCCATTCTCGTTGTTCTTCAGTATTGTCGTTGTTTTCGCCGGTGAAATAAGGAGGCGATTGAGGAGAAGGGGCTTGACGGGTGGTAAACCTCGATGAAGAACTTTGAGGTAACTCATCATCCAAGTTGTTACTATAATTGTATACTCCTACAAGCATTTACCGGTAAAATAACAGAATTTTCGTACATTTCGCAAAACCAATTACTACGCACCTAATGAACTGTCCAAATTCATCGACTGAACGGAAAAGCCTGACATAGAAGCTTCGTCATCCGAAATTACTAATATAGGCGAAATTCTAATCGGTGACATTTGAAGCGGAGATAATCTAATCGAACTTTGTGGGTCGTTAAGATCTTCATTAGCAATAGAAGAAAACGACGATGAATTCATATTATCATTTACCTCTTCTACATCCATCTAAAACCATTTAGGTTTCATTAACTTAAAAAAATTCATCAATTGCGAGATTATAACATTGAAATTTGCATAAATTACTAGCGAAAGTGCAATTGAAAATCAGAAAATCTCTCTCTATATAAAATTTGTGGTGTTAATAAAAAATATATCAACAATATTTATCAACGTCAACAACTGAACAAATCTAAATATCTAAACAACTTACTTTGTCGAAACTACAATTACGTAAAATTCACCAATACATAATACGTTAATGATTTCACATCATGAATCAATCTGTTCTTCGTAAATTAATCAACTAGTAAAATTAATTAACTTCGCGTTAAAAATGGAAAGTCGAACAGAATTTTGAAAAAAAAAATTGCATTTGCAATTCAAAATGGGGCTGGGAGTAGGAGAGGAGCTTCTCCACTTCTCGCTCATCCGTGTGACATCTGATTTAATAATTTTAATGACGTCTTTACAACGTCACTAGAAGTAAAGACGACATTTGGAAGAATAAAAATCAGGAAAAATGAAGATTTATATGAGGCTTCCACGCTTGAAAGATGAAATTCTGACGGGAGGGTGCGAGGGATTCCTCTTATCAAATTCAAATTAAAATATTATTTTTTTACAATTACCTATGTAAATTTTTGCATACGGTTAGCGGTTTTTGTTTTTGAAATAAATTGGATAAGATAATTAGTGATCTAAATTATCAATCCATAATTCAAAATTCCAAATACCTGAGCGCGGAAAAGATTATTTTGTTATTTTATGGTCTAAAAAGTAAAAACCAGATCATTATGAGGTAAGACGTCGTCATTTTAATTAAACGGGTTTTCGGTTGATTTGAAAACCATCCATGCAGTGAAATATAAAATTTAGTGAAATCTTATTTAAGCTATCTATCTATCTATTTATCTACCTATCAATTCTAATCAACTTTAAAGCAATTTCTTCAAACCAAATAGATATTTGTGAAGGTAACACCAAGTGAATTATCAAGTCCTCAGAAATGATTCGTCATGCATTTTGTGTGATATGTTTCTGCTTTTGTTATACCATTCAACAACTATATTGTTTCACTCCTTCCAGTGCAAATGCATTCAAAGCATTATTGAAAAAAGAAACCCACGCTATGATTCTGACCGGAGCTGGAATTTCGGCTGAATCGGGAATACCTACGTTTCGTGGAGTGGACGGTATGTGGAAAAAATACAAAATTACAGATGTAGCCAATGTGGACGCGTTCCAAAAACGTCCTTCTTTAGTTTGGGAATTTTATAATTACAGGAGAGAAGTCGCATTGAAAGCGCAGCCCAATAAGGTGTTTAGGTAATTCTCTAACACGCAATTAGCGTACTCGATGTACTATGCTGAATTCTTGTTTAGGCTCACTACACAATAACGGAAGTGCAACAGAAATTCGCCGAAGAAGGCAGGAATTTGACAGTAGTTACCCAAAACATAGACGGTTTACATACTTTGGCTGGTACCAAAGATGTAATCGAAATGCATGGCTCTTTGTTTAGAACCAGATGCACGAAATGTCACCACGTCGAAGAAAATCGTCAGCATCCTATTTGCGAAGCATTACGCGGACGAGGGTAAGTAAAATTGAATTCGATTAATGTGCAAATATCGAAGAATACGGATAATTCCGAATTTCGCGTATTTCAGTGCTCCAGATGTGGAACATCATCAAGATATAGCTGAAGAAAACTTACCTCGTTGTAAGCAGCCTGGGTGCGGTGGTCTCCTTAGACCTGATATAATTTGGTTCGGAGAATACTTGAATACAAATATTACCAAGGCTATCGGTACGTTTGTTTTTTCTTCCCGTTGATATCGGTACCTCGCATAATTCGGTTGTCTTTCTTCTTAGACTATCTAGTATACAATGCTACACTCTATATGGTGATCGGTAGCTCTTCCGAGGTATATCCGGCGAGGAATTACCTGGACATAATGAATGACAGAGATGTGCCGTCAGCTGAATTTAATATTCTTGAAACCTGTCAAACTAAAGATTATTCGTAAGTTTCCATTACAAAATACTTGCCTAATTAAATATTTCTTTAAACAAATTAATAATTTTTTCAGATTCCAATTCCTAGGCAAATGTACTGAAACAATACCAAAAGTTTTGAAGTACTGGGAAAATGAAACGGATTGAAAGTATTGCTGACCATAGTCTACTGGAAAATGATCCAAGTTTTTGTGGAAGAGGGTAATGTGGGGGAAAGGGAAAATGGAAATGTTCAATCAATTTTTCAGCTTTTTATTGTGTTTGTAATGAAATATTAATAGTTACCAGCAATATATTTTTCTATATTTTACCACGTCATATCTTTCAATTGACATCATCTCAAGTCATGAAGCTGAAATGTATTCCTCTCGAGAACTTATTACTTCGATGAAACTGGATCGTATCTGAATCAAGCATTGGGGAAAAAATACATTATAGACTTAGCATTTCTGGGTGAAAATTTATACCTGCATCAATTCTTTATTCAGTATGCAATAACTACTACAATTGAATAGATTTTGAACTTTCAAATTTACAACGCAAAAAGGGATTTCTAAGCTTTGGCTTTTTGAGCTAAATTTGAAATCGGAATAGAACTGAATAGAAACAAATTGTGAAAATTGACGAAAGATGCATGGAAGCAAAACGATAAACACTTCCGTGTTACCAGCATATTCAATTTCGAATTTAGTCTAAAAAATTCGAGGTCGACGGATCAAACTGTGTGGACTGGACTTGAAAATTACATTTATTTTTTCGCATGATAGTACGAATTACTTGAAAAAGGCGAATAACGCAAGTGCTGACTGCGTTAAATTAATTCGCGGAAAATCCAATACTTTATTTGAAACAATTACCGTATCGTTAATACGCAGGTTCACATAATGCGATTTCGAAATTGAAATATCGATATATCGATATTTTCAAATTAACATAAAACAGGAAAGAGTAACACCAACATATATATGCACCATTCCCGATCAATTAATTAATCAATAACTCGTCGATGTCGAGTGTTTAATTATGCCTCGAAATTAATAAACCATTAATGAAGAAATATTCCCATCTTGAACACAAAAATCTGAAACTCACGAATAAATCGACAATTCGATATAACATCGATACTACCAAATCGAACATCGAACCTGGAACACTGAACTGATAACTCCGTTCTCATAATAATTTTCATTCATATTCATAGCATTCATGTATCTCAACGCTTTTAAACAGTGATCAATAAAATATTTCGTCGGTACCGTCGATTAATTAAAGTACAGTCGATAAAGTGACGTATCCAATCTCGTTTATTATCTATTAATTCTCAAACTTCGTGCCGAGGTGCCACTGAAAGAATCCGATTAATTTTACTCGAACCGTATACTATGAACTTTGCAATTTAAACGTACCCTCGAAAAATGGAAGATAAAGATAAAGAGTATATTTTCCGGTGGGGTCTATCCCTTCAAGACTTGTATTCGGTAGCATTGAAATTCTTCAAAGGTAACGTTACACTATGACTAACGCATCTTTATGTATTCGTGGCTTATATAGCAGATTTCCTTTGCAGAAAAAGAAGGCAGTGCAATTCAATTTTCTTACGAAGAAAAATGCAAATTAATAGCTTTCACAAGGCAAGTGGCTCATGGAAAGTATAACGAAGATAAACTACCTCCTTTAGGTGTTTTAGACGTTATAGGACGAGATCGTCGGTAAATGAAATTATGCGCTGAAATGGCCAAATTATCGATGTTAAATTCCTAAAATTTATTTCATTTTCAGCTTAGCTTGGCAAGCTTTAAGTGATATGTCACCCAGAGACGCTATGGCCGGATTTATTCAACTTATTGATAAACGATGTTTACATTTCAACGCATTCGTTCAAGCTCAAAAAGCGGAAATGGAAGAGCAAAAAAGGATATCGTAAGTATCTTTGTATTACTTTTTAAAACAACTTTCATGTATAAAATCAATATCATGCTTCCCTTCATAGAGAAGAAAAAAAGAAAAAAGAATCCGAAGAAAACAAGTTAAAGGAAGAAGAACGTATAGGCAAAGAGAAAGTAAAGCAGCAAGAAGAAATTGCAAGGTATTTCGAAGCTCGATATGGTCTGCTTTTCGTGAACTAATATAACCGCTTTTTAGGCGTCAAATACAAGATGCTCTGAATCAGCAAACATATCATCAATTCAAATCTTACGCCGAGCAGCAATTCCCAGGAAATCCAGAACAAGTAAGTGTACCGTACACGCACGATATCCATCAAACCAAGTACAACGTTGATGATTTTCCAGCAAGCTGTGCTAATACGTCAACTACAAGATCAACACTACCACCAGTACATGTTACAATTACAACAGCAACAGAAACAACAACTAAAAGACGTAGTTAACGATTCAGACAAGGGCAAAAATCAGCAAGAAATAATTCTCGAAGGCGACGGCGCTAATACCATCATGAATCCGGAGTCAGTTTCTAGAATTATTAGCGACGGTAATAGTGATACGGAGGATAGCGAAAGTATGTAGATATATCAAAGGTATCGTAATTTCACGATCAATTTAACACTATTCGATTTTTTATCAGGCGGAGTAGCTTTAGTACATCCAGCTTCGATGTGGACTCGTAAAGATATACAAGAATTCAAGAACCAAGTTCGCGAAGAAGGTTTCGATACCATTATGAAAGTTGGTCACGGCGAAACCGTAACAGTAAGTTCGCTATTATTGACTCCACCTCGTGTGTCCTTCTCGTATCAACCTCATACTTCTTACAGGTTAGAGTACCTACGCACGAAGGCGGTTCTTGTTTATTTTGGGAATTCGCCACTGACAATTACGATATAGGTTTCGGTATTTATTTCGAATGGGAAAAACCCTTAACTAAGGAAGTCTCTGTGCACATTTCCGAAACCGAAGACGAAGATAGCGACGATTTAATGGACGACGATCAAGGTATAACTTCTTTCGTATCTATATCCAGATCAATGGCACTAATTATCCGAACATTTTTAGAAATCAACGAAGGAGATTTAGAGCGTGCCAGAATAGGACAAACTCGTTCCGGTAATAAACCGCCGACAACGGTTATCGTACCAATTTATCGAAGAGACTGCCACGAAGAAGTGTACGCCGGAAGTCATCCTTATCCCGGAGAAGGCGTTTACCTACTTAAATTCGATAATTCGTATAGTCTCTGGAGATCTAAAACGCTTTATTATAGAATTTACTATACGCGTTAAACCTCGCGAGCATTTAGCAGCTTTCCGCGAAAGCTCTCTTATCGAACGAGTTCCTCTCAATCAAGTTTAAGTAACACTTGTTTATTATAAACTCACCTCGTTATACCGGGTGTCCCGATTTCTCCCAAGTGAATCTACAAATAGCCAATATAGTTTTATCGTTTATATAATGATTCGCGTGTGTACGTATTTGTGTGATTCAGCGCCTATTTTGGATTCGCTTCCGACCAGACACTCGGTATTTTTTCCTTTTTTTCGATTATTCAAAGATACAATACGAAGAACATTGGTTTCGAACAAAATTCCACCACACGTTGTTGAGTTACCACGCGGTTCTTATCAGTTGGTTTTCAAGTTACCTTTTGTATGTGTTTTCGTACAAGTAGTTGGTCGTTTTTGTTTTATTTGTGTCGTTCCGCATAGCGCAAAATTATCCCAAAAATGTACTCCTCGTTTTGTCGGTTATCTTAATTTAATTATATGTAGCTCGTTAATATTGGTTTGAGAAGAAAAACTATTATAAGGAAATTATATAAGATATTTTATTCTACCTACTACCTTTTCCTCTCCTTTCTTCTACGTTTGCCCTATTTTATTCTCACCGTGTGTTTTGTTTACACGCGTACGAATTCGCGTTATCTGAAACTTCTAAAGCTTTCTACGGTCTGCGAGGTTGGTTACTTTACAGCATTCCTGTATTACTTAATATTTTCTTGACTGAAATGTTGATATTTATTTAATACATATACCTATCATAAAATTGAATTGTTGCACATTAGCTTGGCATCTCGACTAGAAAAAACCAACATCATCCTGGTATTGTGTAAGAACCGAGTGCATCCATCACATGTAAATCAAAACTCGAAAGTTTTCTGCCAATCAGCAACAAGCAAACGATTCTTTCAACATATGTCGCGATATGCATATAAATACTAACGGTAAAAAAAAACCGTGTAAAATATGAATTGCGAGAAATTAAATTCTCTACAACTTCAATAGGTAACAATTCTTCACTAAAATTATACTTCTTGGACGCGCTTCAATTTTGAAATTCTTTTAAAGATAAAATTCGTCGAATGAATAACAAACAATATGGTATAATTTATTACATGAAATACTAGATTTATGTTTACTTTTGAATCTCACTTCACTCGTCGTGCAATTTAACTAAATGTAATTTGTTAGCTTAAACGGCATAAAGAGAATAACACGTTAAACTCGATAAATAGTAATTAAAAGCACATCGTGTCATTAACGAGCATGGTTCTTGCAAAATGGGCGGCCACCTTTGGCGTAGAAACTCTGCCCCTCCAAGTTCGTTTTACAACTCTAAAAGAGCAAAGGGGGAAAAACAATGATATATTCGTGGTATCCAACTTATTCCTCAATCGCATACGTACTGTGCAGTTGAAGCAAGGACTGTGGTAATTATTATTCAACGCTTCTACCCAACGATCACCGGCTTCGATGGGGAATCCGCAAGCGAAACATTTCGTCGTAAATAATTCGTTCCAATCTGCGAGACGACCATTAATTTTAATGCACTTTTTTTTAAAAAACATTTCACCCCTTGTAATTTATTTTACCATTTTCACAATACGGTAATCCTTCCTCCAAGAAGAACGGACTATTTCCAAAAAGTTTATTGCAATAAGCGCATACGAAGCATTCCGGATGGAAGTGTTTTCCAATCGCGTTCAAACAATCCTGTAATTACGGTCACGTAATCATCTTGCATGCAGCTTATGTCCCTCTTCTACCCGGCTACTTACGCCTTTGATTTTTCTGCTGCATTTTCCGCACGTAGGAGCTAAATACTTTTCGAAACAATATTCGCAATGTAATCCGGATGGCTCCTCGACGAAACCGATATCCAACAACGAACGTCTGCAGTTTTTATTTACGCAGATGAAATGCTCCGGGCACCATATTTTCCCCAAAGCGGTGATAAACGGACCTCTGCAATTATCCTTCGCGTTAAAAATGCCCATTTCGCTTCGCAATTCGATTAGAAAATTACAAAGGAATTGGCTCGTTTAACAGAAAACATTGATAATCGATTCAACGAACCGAAAACCTATAACTGAACTGACTAGAATTCGTTTATCGATCTGATCGCCTTTGTTGATTTATCGTCTATGGATGTGATTGAAAAAACAATAACAATACCTTTCGTCATCGATAACGTAATTTCGAATGCGGTTATCACGAATATGCGATTTATTTCCTTCGAAAGCATGAAAAAAACAAAAAAAACAAAAAAATACAATCACGTCGAATTAAAAATGCCTATAGATTTGTGAAAGGGCGAAAAAAAAACATCCGACACCGAAACCTTGTTTTAAAAATTCATAAAAATAATTAAAATTTTAAAACTACCTATTTCATGTGCCTGGAAAAATTCAAACTACTCGTGATAAAACGTCAAGCCACAAAATTTGCCTATACCTTTGCCTTAAATACGTAGCAAACTTAATTAATAGTTCGATTAATTACCAAATAAAGACTAAAATCATTAAATTCCATCTTTGCGAAAGAAAATATTTCAACGGTGTGTAAATCCGAAAATATTTTAGATTTCAGATGAAACTCACGTTTTCATCATTTTCGTATATCTCAGCTTGGTTGGTAACACTGAGTCATTGATGAATCGTTCGAACAATGTTATAAAAGGTTTCATCAAGTTTGCTAGACGAATCGATCATTTCTTAGATTAATCGTTTGAAAACAATGAAAAGATTTTTTTTCACGAATCGTTTTTTCCATCAAATTTCACGCACAACTGAATCACCTGAATGAATCATTTACTTATTGTTCTCTCGAGAAGAAATTAGTCATATTTTTCAACAAAGTTATGACGAAAGATTAATCGTATCAAGCGAGTCGTTCGTAAATGAACGAACCATCGATCATGAACAAATAATTCGTTTTATTAAAAAATCGTTTGAGAACGACTCAATTTCTCGACAAATTAATTCATTTTTTCCAAGTGAATCGTTCACGAACGATTAATTTGCCTGTGTGTGTAGATCATTAAAGAATGACTGAATCATCGAAGCGAATCATTCACTGGTAACCGATTTACTCGAGCGAAAGATTCACTTCAATGATTTTGTCGTTCTTTAAAGATTTACATAAAAAAGTAAATCAATCGTTCGTGAGTGATTCACTTGAATAAACCTGTCGTTCGAGGATAACTCAATTTCTCGACAAATTAATTCGTCATTTCCAAGTAAATCGTTCACGAACGATTGATTCACTTTTTCGTATGAATTATAAAAGAATGACTGAATCATTTACGAATGAATCGTTTATAGAAAAATCAACTTAAACGAATTTTTTGCGAACGATTCATGCGAAGTGAATATTTTGTAAGGACTATATTAATGGGGATCATTTTCTAATTGAATCCAATCTAATTGCAAAATCTATTATAAATGAACCAGTCGATGTTCGCGAATGAATCGCCTCATATCGTTCACGAACGTTTTATTTGACCGAAAGTTGGAAAATTCGACAAAAATCCATTTAAATTATCGCTTATCAAAAATTGCTAGAAAAGTTCACAAGGATTCGATAAATTTCTTGAGAACGATTTGCTTTAAAATGATCGATTCGCGTTGCGCCGTATCACAAAATCCGCATGGCGATTTCAATTCGTCGGAATATGCATATTCGAGACGAGATTCGAGTAATTTAACCCAAAATACAGAGTTACCAACATTTTAGAAACCCTGACGCCAGTAAAAATTGAATGCGATAAACATGGATTTAATGATTCGTTACAACATACGATTGGAAAACTTCGTTCAAACGTTACAAAACCCAATCGCAATCTACAGCCACCAAAAAGACGACGCCAACGCCAAGCCCTACGCGTGAAATTATCGCGTATATACCTGATTTGCGAGCTGCACTGCGCGCAAAGCGGGATTCTCGCTCCAGGCGTCTGATTTTGCGGATTCCAAACACCTTTGCCACGTCGAGGCGCCGATAGGCCGGCCGATGTCGCGGCTCTGGAGCCGACGCCCATACTGCTACCTGTTATGTTCGGATCGGATGATGTAATGGTAGAGGTAGATTGTTTAGAGCTAATGTTACATGAACGATTAGATGCGATAGCGGTCAAGGTTTGCGATAAGCTACGAGTGATTTGCGAAGCGGCGAGCGTTTTAATTCGCGACGCGGAAGCGTTGCAGAGTTGCTGAGACGGCGCCGAAGCGACTCGCGCGTTGGTTTGAAGACTCGCACCGTTGGACTGAGAGATTGCAGAAGGGACATAGGAAGCATGCTGAGGAACCGGTTGCGAGACTGCGCAAGGGCGCGAGGTTTTGGTTAGCTGTTCTGGATGCGAAACCGGTGTACAAGGGCGGGAGGTTTTCGCTGGCTGAACCGGTTGCGAGACGGGCGTCGAAGGACGAGAGGTTTTAGTAACGTGGGTTTCTTCAACGACGGATACGGTCACTGAGGGCGTATTGATCGGCGTGGACGATCTGGAGGTGGTCTTGACGAGCCTAGTTTCGTTTTGAGTACTGCACGTTTGCAGAGATTGCAGAGTTTGAGCGGACGCTTGGATCTGTTTGAGGGTTTTTTCGCACACCGTTCTGACGCACTGTTCGACCTTGGTGTACGACGACATATTTTCGACGATGGATCCGGGCTGGTATCCGAGCACCGGAGGCACCTTCTCGCTTAGATCTTTGGTCTGCGTGAGGAACGAGATAGCGGATGTTTTCAAAACTCCGCAAGCCGGTTCGGCGTTGTAGACTTTTTGCTGAGTCGACACCGTCGCCTCGAAACCAACCGGGGTTTTGTTTGTTCGCGACGTCGGCGTGTTACGAGACGTCTCCGTTCCAGGCGTCGGTGTGTTTTTACGCGACTTCGACGGCGTCGGCGTATTACGTCTGCTCAACGGAGTCTTATTCTTGGAGGCCAACTCTTTAACGCATTGTTGATAATGCGGTAGATTAATCGGTTTGTAGAGGCCGGTCGGAGTAAACGGTCTGCGAGACGAGCGCTTCTCGTCGGGCTGACTCGGAGCTGGCTCAGTGGCGACGTTTTTGTCATTCTTATCGCTGATCGAACCGGTCCTCAGTCGTTTTTCGAACTTCGCCTTTAGCTCGTCGCAAATCGGCGGAAACGCTTCGCCGACGTAAAACGACGACGAACAAACGTACGTCGGCGGTTTGGTCACCTTGTCTTTATCCGTTTTCTCCACCTTACTCGCCGGTCTGGTCAATATGACGCTAGGATCCTCCGACAAATCGGGTACCTTAACGTCATCCGCCTCCTCTTCCACTCTCTCAGTGATGGTCTGCGCGAGCGGGGTATACGATCTTCTAGGAGCCACCGTTAGAGCGTCAGCCAATGACGGCCGTTTCGGCGGCTCCTTCGGGGGCGGTTCCTCAACCGGCGGAAATAAATCCTCGAACTTGACGGTACTCGGTAACGGCGAGTAGCTCCGTTCTGGCGCTGTGGTCAGTGCGAATGTCAAAGGCGACAACGCTCTTTCGATACCACTCACCATCAGATTCTCCTCTTTGGATGTTGGCAAATACGGAATCGTTTCCGGAGGCAGAGGCACCGGTTCTGTGAATATAGTCGCTTTGGCTGGCTCAATCGGTGTAAACGGACGATCCGACGCGGTCGTCAGCAACGATGCGAAATACCCCGAAGGTGTGACCGGTCTCGGTAGACTCTGCAAAGTGACCTCCTCGGGTCTGTTTGGACTCTGCGAAGTAACCTCTTCGGGTTCCTTTGGATTCTGCAAAATATCATCGTGTCGCTTCTGCAGAGTACCCTCTTTGGATTCCTCGGACGGGCTGCTTTCGATCACATATCCACCCGCCTTTACATCCTCTCCTTTCACCTCGTCTCCACCTACACTACGTGTACTCCCGATTTCGTCGCGACTTCTCGTATATATCGGCAATGGAGACGCGACTCTCGGTTGAAACGACGCCGGTACCTGTGGCGGAAACACCACCACTTGATTCGGTGTAATCGGACGTTCGCACGGTGATAACGACCGTACACTATGTGGTCTCGAGACCACCTCCAGCGTCTTGTTTCGAGGCGTCTCATAGTGCTGGAACTCGTCCGCCGATTCACTCGGTACCGGCGACTCTGGCCGGTCGCTGGGGGCCGGCGAGCTCGTTAGATGTTTGGAAAAAACGTTTTTCACCTCTTGCGAACATATCGAAAGTTTTTTGCGGTAACGCGTCGATTGCGGGTCGTCTTGATCGATGCTTTCGAACACCGTCGATAGTTTCGATTGGTCGTAGCTGGTTATTTCGGGTGCCGGCGATTTCGTCCGCAAACTCTTCATAACCGGCATAAAAGCCGAGGTTTTCTCCGCCGTTCGGGGTTTTAAAAATGGCAACCGTCTTTGGCACGGGCTATAATAGGAGACGTGCGACGTATCGGGATTACTCGAAGGATTAGCCGGTATAGCACCTTCGACTATATGACCAGGTTAATATACAAATGTTAAATGAAGCGTCAAGTGAGATGAATGAGAGAAACAAAACCAAATTATAAATTAATAAGCGCGTCCAGCTTAAGAATTAATAAAATCGGCGCAACAAGCGATAAAAGCGTGATCGCCGTTTAAATTACAAATACGTAATCTTGAACTTGAAAGAGCAAAAAAAAAAATAAATAAAAAATAAAAAACCTTAAAAATTATAATATCATTAGCGTATTTTCGTGAAATATAGTTATCTTCGTTGTATGGAGTCAGAATAAAAAAAAAATTGGTTTAATATTCGTACTTCGAAAAGTTAGTATAAAAAATTTCCAATTCAAAAGGGCATAGAAACAAGGAACCGAGGGAAATGATAAATCTCCGCCTAACGAAAATAATATCAATGCACTTATCTCGATAAAAAACAAAATCAAGGAAAAAAATTGAAAAAATTTGCTATTTTCTATGCCCCTTTCTCGGCGCGTTAGATTAGGCGATCGATGGGTATTAATTTGAAACTAAAGAGAAAGGTCTGGGTTTAGGATTAAACGTATTGAAATTCTCTGAAAAAAACAACAACAATAATCTATGCATTACACACTTGGAATCTTCGGTGGAAAAAACGCTAATAATTCTCAACTACGACGAGAAAATGTATCAACACAAATACTATAAAAATCTACATACTGTACGTAATTATCGTATCGAACGAGTACAACGGGGTTGAAAAGAAGGGAAGGGAGAAGGGGCTAATACATAGATACACAAGGTAGACTCCATACAAAGATTTAACGACGAGGATTAAATGCGTGTACGTTGAGATTAGGTAAAGGCGTACAACAACAGCAACAAAAAAAAGGAGAACTAAAAAATATTGCGAAAGAGGCGAAGAGCGTGATAACAATAAATGGAAAAAACAAAGCGTCTTTTACCTTTAGAAAAAGGCAGCGCTCTTTGTGATTGAAAATATCCTATTGGAAAACATGCAACAGTAATTATTACGTCGTCCGAACAATAATTATTAAATATGCGGCGGATTTAACATGATTAATAAGTGAATACGTAGGTACTTGCTCGTTTAAATATGTACACGTGCATTGCGGGGTAATGAAACGTAAATTACACGGGTAATTGACGTAGCTCGACGTAATTGGATTCGGAAATGTATGTATTTTCAAACGCGTCGGGAATTATGGTAAATTATTCATTTTGTCGCAAAAGACTCCAAGGTGCGCGAAATAATTTGGGAACGTTTTAAAATACCAAATCGTATAATTTAGAGATATCGATGACCAGGTTCCTACAAGCTTCGAACATTTGGCAACACTGGCGTAAAAAGATGAAAAAAATCAAAAAAACACTCAACAACCCGACCACAGTACAAACACATCAAAAGAATCATTGCAAAGTGAATCGTTCGTTCACTAAACATGAAAAAAAAATCACATGAAAATATGATCCTTCGTCAAGTAAGAATCATATCAAAAGTAAATAGTTCGCGAACGAATAATTCTTCAACGATGTGAATAAATAACCCTTTGACTATACTGTATTTAATATGGACCGAGCTACCTGTGCATCTTTACCGGTGAAACATCAATAAGAACCCTAAGCGAAAAATGCTTCTGATTGGTTAATTATGCGCATTATTGAGTGTTATGTGCATGCTTCAAAGGAATTGTAACGGGTCACGTTGAAAAAAAAGAGAAAAAAAAAGAAAAGAAAAAAAAACAATAAAAAAAACTTTTTGGTATAGACGAGAATCGATCGGTCGACCGTTGCGCGACGCGAGTGAGACTGTACCGTTTCTCCTACTCGCTTGTAAAGTGCGTCGCGTAACGTTATTTATGATCGGTCGATCCACCGATCATTCCCAACAATTTTATACGTGAAATAGCGATTAATCGCCATTTTGCAACAACTGATATCTCTCTCTCTCTCACTCTCTCTATCAAGCGTGAAATTGTGACTCTTCGCTCTTTTGCGCTTTTTTCTCTCTCTCTCCTTATCAAAGGTGAAACTGCGATTTATCGCTCTTTCGCCACTTGGATCTTTATTTTCTTTTCTCTTACCGCGAGACTGCGAGAAATCGCTCCCTTGCTTAATTTTTTCAATAGATCGATAGGACACTAATATTCGTTTTTCCTCATTATTTCTCCCCTCCACATAAGTGGGACCTTGGTTCTGCAACGGCGTAACGCTTTCGTTCGCTCGAATTGCGAAGACCACATTACAAGTGGGAACCAATTTTTGTAGCTGTTGTATCCATATTTTTGAAATAAGTACACATAATCTTTCCCACGTATAAAGCTTTTTTTTGTTCATCATTTAAATATTTTCGCCCTCCCTACTAAGGAAATAGCGATTCGTATGTTGAGTTATAACCAATGGGAAGCGTTTTTCGCTTAGGATCCTTATTGATGTTTCACCGTTTCGATAGCATTGTCTCTTATGTAGATAGCTCGGTCCATAAATGATATGTAGTCAAAGAAATGACCCCAAAAAAATGAAATTGTTCGAAATTGGCAAATCGTTGACGAACAAACGAAATATTTTTCCTTGAAAACTCCTTACAAGCAGATTTTTAGGCAATAATGTCATTAATTATACGGAACTTGAATTAAATATTGTTTCATTGAAAAATTATCAGTGTTGCCAAATCTGCAACCTCATCGTAATAGTAATTTTACCACAAATATTATTATCCGAATCAATTATACCAATATAGTCGGGTTTCTCATTTCTGCAGAAAAAAGAAAGAATTGCTAGAATTCAACTCGCCTCCACATCAACTCGAGCGTAAATTCAACGAACGAAATTTTATCTCGTTTCGGTTCACCGAGATAGAACGTGTACAGAAAAAAAAAAACGCCATCGAGATGACAATTAAAACACCGCGATAATTTCCAGATAACATAATATCCGGTATCATCGAACCCATCCTGTGAAGATATTCGAAAAATATGATTCCATATGCTCGAATTCAGCAACTTGGCAACGTTTCGCAAACGCACCCAAGTCGCAAACCAATTACAGGAAAATTTCTTTTGAAATTGTTACCACGTTTTGCCGATTGTGGAAACGCGTAAACCTACACGCGATTATCGCCGTTAAATATCGTCTCCGCGAATCGAGACATCATCGAATAGCGCGCCACAAGGCACATACCGAAGCGGAATAAGCTTATCATGCACCATACCCCGCAAATACGCTGGCTTTATCATCCCACACATGCGAGTAGAATGCAAACTACCGTTTAGATAGAATTACAATTTCATTTACCTGATTTAGGAGCGGAAATAGGACTACTAAATGTGCTAGAAGGAGAATACGACTTTGATCCGTTTACCGCGGAAAATGGCTGCAAAAAGTTTTCCGTTTTGAATTCGAGTACATCGGTAAAAACATTTTGCCAAAGTACGGATTCGATACTTACTTGATTATGTGGAACGGGGGATGACACGTGGGTTGGACTTTGTCTTGGAGGCTGTAAATTTACCAAAAATTATTTCCATGTGGTTCTAAATACACGTACACATATATGTACAACGTAGCTGACGATGAATTGTTTTCAGTTAATGAGAGGCCAAAGTTCAGGCGGAAAAGGTGACAAAACTGGTTCAGCGAGAAAGAACATTGATTTTGAACCAATTAAAAAATGAGGGTTCTTCACTACAAAGTGGTACGAGAGACGCTTGGTGAGACACGTCAAAAATTCCGGCCAATGGGAACCTACCAATCCTTCTACTTCCTCACGAGATCTTCCGGTGATGTGTTCACTTGGACTCTAGACCAGAACATACGATCGCAGTAGGAGTCGCAGACCCTCTTCAGATATACCATCTCCCTATAATGAAAACTCCACTTTCTCCCGCAGGATTTCTGCTTCAACATTTCTAACGACACACGTGTCTAGTATAGAAATTCCGATAAACCAATCCTCGAGTTACCAATACCTGCCTCACATGAAAACTTGAGCAAAAATCACTCTCAACTATGGTATTTTCCACCTCCATTGACGGTTCATTGACACACCCAACTTTTTCGTAATTATCACCTATTATAATAAAGTAAACTACATCTTACATGGAATGGAACAGGTGCTAAAGTCGGCTGCGGCGATAAAGGCGCTGAGTGAGAATTGGCCAACGCCGAAGAGATAATTTTCGACGCTCCTTGTTGCGACCTATAAAATAAAAAACATTATAAATCACTCGGGACTGTTTAAAAACTCGAAAAGACGACGACCGTTAATTAGGCGTGTATACGTGTACGTACGGCGAAACGGTAATCGGCTCTAAATTTGGAGCAGGTGGATTTTGTCTGGCAACCATTTTAGCGTGTATATCACAGTACAGTTTATTATTGATGCTGTAGTATCCGACGTTTTTCAAAGATGTACCGCATGTAGCGCATTTGAAACATTCAACGTGCAAATTCTTCTCTTTGATACGTACAAATACGCCTCTGCGTACCAACATCAAAATTACACCAAAATTGGTTAATCTTTCGAGTAAAATTATCAAGTACCAAACAGGATTAATTTCTAGTTAATTTCACAAACACACAAATACGTTAAAAACAACCACAAAAGTAGAATTTAATTCCAAATGTAAGGAACAAATGAAACACCAACGCAACAAAGGAGAGGATTCCTAAGCGACACACTTCCGACATCCTGTTCATTTTCCAGCCCCAAAAGGAAACACACAATCATGCTTGGGAAAGAAAAATCTCGCGGGCTCAAGGGTGGAAAAATCTCGAATAAACTCACACAATGATTTGCCTGCATTCCGAACAACTGGGATTATCTTGGGTAGCGCTAACCGAAGAAGCAGGCAGCGGCGAGTTGTTGGCGGATCTTTGACGATCCAGCATAGCCGCGATGGGCGTTTGTGGCCTGGAAGAAGTAGCCTGACCACCAACGGCGTGACTGTGAGAGGCGAAATAGCTAGCGCTCGATGGTCGTTCTGCGTACATAGATGGTTAAGTTGTAATATACAAGCTCGGAAGTATTTTTAGGCGAGAAGTATAAGGATAAGTATCCTTTTGAATGGGCTCGTAAAGTTGAACCCAATTCGTTTCTTGAGCGTACTTGTGATTTAGTTGGAGATTTATGCGATAAAGCTGCGCTTAATGTGGCGATTCACGCGGAGAGATAGGATCGAGATGTATGTAATTGTACCTATACACAGTATACACAGTTATCCAAACTAGTACTTTCTCCCATAGTTAAACTTCTGCACTTTCCACGAGACCCATGTTGGAGAGAACACCACGAATGTAAACAACAATTGTGGAGAACGTCATACGCATAGGCGCCCACAGCGAGTAACAGAGGTAGCAACCGCTGAGCGTAACAGAGAAGGCGACTTGTTGTCTCATGGTCACGCACAGGGACAGCAACAGGGACTTATTTACACACAGGCAACACAGGCTATCTGGGGCGGCAATTTTTGACGCTTCTTTCAAATTGAAAAAAAAAGTGAATACTTTTGTAGAAGTGGTCTGAACTCCAGCATTTAAAATAGCGTTTTCCAAATTATGCCTTGAATTCTTTTCTTCCTGCGATCTAAGCTGTTCAGTACCAATTTTCAGAGAGGTTAATTTTTATCATCGCATGCTCAATAATTTTATAACAAATTGTACCTGAAAATACCTTAAAAAAAATGATGCGAATTCCATACTTTTGGAAATAAAATAAATGTAGAAATTTTCGCCATCGCTCCACTGGGACAATATACTACAATGTTATTTTAAAGTCGGATTTTTTAATAAAAACCAAGGCTATTGCGTTGTACCAGTCGGCGGGAGCTGGGAGAGACCATTCTCAAAGTTTGTTTTGGGACCTCAGGAGTCCATTTTGACAAGTTTTATCGATGACAATTTATATGTATAATTTGTTTTTAGCGCTTTACTCGGGTCGATTTCTATGAAAAAAGTTCAAATTCGAGTAATAGAGTTCCTTTGACGAGTTCACTTGGTGGCCAGAGTAAGGATGACCTTTGATTGAAATTTGAATAAGTCGTCTTTTTCACAGGGGTGGGGGGAGGTGTAAAAAAAGCGAAAACGGCTAAAACATAAACCAATCGATAGAGTATCAAAATATGTGCAACATACTCAGTGATGGGATATCAGTAATGAAGTTTTTCCCATTCCAACCTTCCAAATTTCCCTTTTTTTCCCATTTTTCAATATCTAAAATTCCCACTTTTTTCCCAGACTTGTTTGAAAAAAAAAAGTAAACGCATTATATTCTTCCTTTTTTTTAATAATTTTTTATTAGCCTTATTATTTATCAAAAACAAACTCAAAATGTAGTAGGTAACAAAATTGAACACTTAGAAATTCAAATAACATAAAAAACAAATAGGTAATTACTTAATGGCATAAAACAATTGGTCCACTAGCCAAACTGCCGAAACCAACAGTAAAATACCTATTTTTTCTTTTTTTTTCAAGAAATAATAACTCTGCAGACAATATAAAAAAATTATAAAAAATTCGATAATAGTTTTGAATTTCTTACTTTTTTCCCACTTTTTCCCCAAAATTTGACAAATTGTTGAAATTTCCCACTTTTTCCCTTTTTCCCACGCGACTATTT